>JAVLUX010000040.1:465000-495000 GCA_032164185.1 Moxostoma hubbsi
GACTTCCCGTCTACCGCATCGTGAAGGGGGACAGCCTCCCTCCAACCTCTCCTGCAGGAATGAGAGCACTGACCCGACTGTGCACCTCCGTGGGTCTTCTGCCAGCGTGTCTGTCCCGAGGGGAGCTTCTGTTCCGGCATACCAGAGCGGGCAGTGGGAGGTCTCTCGGGAGGCGAATAGGTCAACCTGTGCCTTGCCGAACCGTTCCCAAATCAGCTGGACCGACTGGGGTCGAAGCCTCCACTCTCCGCTGGGCAACTTTCGTGATAGCGCGTCCGCCACCACGTTGAGGTTGCCCGGAAAGGACATCCAAATTCTGTCTGCCAACTTCTCATTGGCCTTTTCTCATAGTTCAGAGATGCGAAAGGCTCTCGAGAGACCCCTAGTGTTGCTTCTTCAACACAACGTGGAAGTGAGCGACAGACAGGGAACATTCACTCTTGCTAAACGCCATTTCTCCAGTCGGTGATTCACTCCTGTTCAGAACACAATTACAGACATCGATTATTCATTCTCATTGAGATACACTTCTAACACATCAGCAGTGCAGCTTTAACTGGTAAAGATGTTCTTGACATAAATAACTTCATATTAAAGTATGATTTCACTGGTGATAATGTCGCAAGAATCTTGAATTACTCTCCAATCAATTTTCAGATATCAGAAATATTAAATTTAACATGTTGATTTTCTCCACAGATGGTTAAAGTTAGCATTATAGCACACATGTGTATTTATAATCTCAGCGAGTAAGAAATGAATGAAATAATAAAATATGTGCCCCCGTCTGTGAAACTGCTCAACATTCTGTCAATAATAATCTTATTTAAGGACATTTTAAGGCACGAGTCAAAATAATGTTTTCGGGATGCTGAATTATCTGACATGACACCTATGAAGCAGGAACAGGAAATAGATGATTGCTTAAACAGTTTGTGTGATATTAATCTCAAATTATGATATAACTGGGTTTTTTATTCAAATACTAATTTTAGACTTTTTAATACCAAAATTGGCACTTTTGTGAATCCCTGAAATGATTAAATATTTGACTGTATTTAAGAGTGTGTTTCTGAGACGGACCTGTTAAAGGGGGAGTTCACCCAACAATGACAATTCTGTCATCATTTACTCACCCTCATGTTGTTCCAAACCGGTATGAGTAAATGGTGACAGAATTGTCATTGTTTTTACTCCAAATGTTACACAGGATGAGACCCAGTAACAGAATGAGATCTTGTATATTAACTCATTCATATATGAAATGTCATTTTCTCCTGATATTTCATTTTATTAATAAAGTTACACAAATCATGGCACTGAACTGACTTGGGAATTCCTTTCAACGTTTTTATGCTTTTGGGACATGCGCATCATCATAAATAGGGCTTATTTACAACACTATAAGAATGGTCCCATAAACGTGTCATATATCACAGGAAACGGGAGAATCTCCGCTTTAATGTGGTTTATGACACACAGTCAGGATATTTACACTTCAAGTTAGGGTTAGCCCAAAATTCATCAAATCTTTGCCAGAGCAAATACTCCGTCAGTATTAAAGATATCACGGGTATATTTTCACAGAATGTTCTTTATGTGGATGATTTTATGTAAAAAAAAAAAAAAATGACAATTTTTTGACATATACCTAAAAATGACAAAATGTTAATGAATAACAGATCAGTGTGAATTCTGCTAGTAAAATGCAGTTTATGAAGAATGATGTTGTGTACAAGTGTTTACATCACTAATGTGTATTTCCATATTCAGGATCGTGCTCGTGTCAATTGGTCATTTCTCTGGTCATCGGGTAAAACAGTGACTTGTCCAGAGAGGAAAAGAGGACATTTTTCAGCTGCGGTGTAAATGAAGTTTAGTTTTCCAGCAAGACCAGGGCTGGACTGGTAATCTGGCATTCCGGGCATTTTCCTGGTGGGCCGACACACTTTGGGGCTGTTCAGGGGCGGACTGGCCATCGAGCGGGATGGTGGGTCGGCCCCAATCCCAGGTCGATTTCTCCTCCCAGTCCAGCCCTGTGCAAGACGGGATTCAATCATGTACAAACTTACATTAACATTGTTTTTCTTGACAAACAGGTCATTAAAAGGATAGTACAGATCTGTCACGATTACTCAACCTCATGTTGTTCCAATCCCACAGAACAGAGAAATTAAAATCCAAAGGCAGAATGTCAGTCTCAGTCACCATTCACTGTCATCTTTTTTCCTTACAATGAACGCGAATGGTGACTGAGACTGACATTCTAACATTTCCTTTTGTGGTCCAAGCATGAAAGAATAAATGTCATATGTGTTTGTGATAGTTTTGGGTCAGCTATCACTTTAAATCAGTTGTGATGTTTATGATATATTTCCTGTCATATGATCTGCATGATGTGATGTGATCTGGTGTAGCAGTATTATTGAATGAAACAGACACATTTTTACCCGCATTTTTACCCTTAATACCCGTATGTCCGGGGGCGGGACATGCAAATTCTGTCTGCCAATTTCTCATTGGCCTTTTCTCAAAAGTTCAGTCGGTGATTCACTCCTGTTCAGAACACAATTACAGACACTGATTATTCATTCTCATTGAAATACACTTCTAACACATCAGCAGTATTATTCGAGCTGTAAAGTTGTTTAAATTGTTGTTTTAGGGTTTAGGGCGTTATATCGTCATGGCAACACAGTTTTATAATCGTCTCTATCTCTCCACAGATGTGGTTATTAAGTGATTTAATGACAGTAAAATCATGTTAACACACATATTGTTCATGTGTTTATACTTTTGAAACAGTATTTTAATGTGTACAGATTAAACCCCATTGACTTGCATTGGAAGTGTCTCACACACACACACACACACACACACAGATTAAACCCCATTGACTTGCATTGGAAGTGTCACACACACACACACACACACACACAGATTAAACCCCATTGACTTGCATTGGAAGTGTCTCACACACACACACACACACACACACAGATTAAACCCCATTGACTTGCATTGGAAGTGTCACACACACACACACACACACACACAGATTAAACCCCATTGACTTGCATTGGAAGTGTCACACACACACACACACACACACACAGATTAAGCCCCATTGACTTGCATTGGAAGTGTCACACACACACACACACACACACACACACACACACACACACACAGATTAAACCCCATTGACTTGCATTGGAAGTGTCTCACACACACACACACACACACAGATTAAACCCCATTGACTTGCATTGGAAGTGTCTCACTGGAACACACACACACAGATTAAACCCCATTGACTTGCATTGGAAGTGTCTCACTGGAACACACACACACACACACACACAGATTAAACCCCATTGACTTGCATTGGAAGTGTCTCACTGGAACACACATTTAAAGAAACGAGGAATGAGTCGACATTCATTTTTTTGCTAATCAACATTATTCGTCAAATGCTGCTGATTGAGAATAACTGGAATATTCCATTAACTACGGTAATAAGAATCAGTCATTCTCCCAAAAAATTTAATTAATTTTTTACTATAGTAACATCATGGTTAATTTGTGGTATATTTACCGTTTTTTATTATTTTATTATTAGGATTTTATTCTTACATTTTATATGGGTTTTAAAAACATACTTGTGCCACATATGATTCAAGATGTTACCATAGCAACCATGATATTTGGCTGAAAGATTATGACTTTTATTAGCATTGGTTTACCTGCATTATTACACATTTTATTATGAGGTTACTGCAGTTAACCCATGGGATAAAATATTATGAGGGAATACAAAATAATGACACTCAGATTCAGACAAAACAGATTTTATAATCTGAGTTTTGCTTTGAAAGGAAGTCAAGATAGAACAAAAACTGAATTTACGCACTGGTCACTTTAGTGTGTTGTGTGCAGTCA
Source organism: Moxostoma hubbsi (assembly GCA_032164185.1). Taxonomy (NCBI): domain Eukaryota; kingdom Metazoa; phylum Chordata; class Actinopteri; order Cypriniformes; family Catostomidae; genus Moxostoma; species Moxostoma hubbsi. The sequence continues at coordinate 468,943 of JAVLUX010000040.1, forward strand.
GGAAGAAGCTAAACATCTTCAGATGAAGAATACAAAACAGTTCTTCAGGTTCAGCACTTTCTTCCTCTTAGTATCCTTCAACATCACCATCTGACTGATACAACAATTACATTTCAAACGAGTTTCTGTGTCATGCACATTCCTCTGATGCGTTCCCTCATTCAGTGAATGTGAGGGACACTGAGGTGTGAACAGGAAGTGCAGTGAATGTGAGGGACACTGAGGTGTGAACAGGAAGTGCAGTGAATGTGAGGGACACTGTGAGGTGTGAACAGGAAATGCAGTGAATGTGAGGGACACTGTGAGGTGTGAACAGGAAGTGCAGTGAATGTGAGGGACACTGTGAGGTGTGAACAGGAAGTGCAGTGAATGTGAGGGACACTGAGGTGTGAACAGGAAGTGCAGTGAATGTGAGGGACACTGTGAGGTGTGAACAGGAAGTGCAGTGAATGTGAGGGACACTGTGAGGTGTGAACAGGAAGTGCAGTGAATGTGAGGGACACTGTGAGGTATGAACAGGAAGTGCAGTGAATGTGAGGGACACTGTGAGGTGTGAACAGGAAGTGCAGTGAATGTGAGGGACACTGTGAGGTGTGAACAGGATCTGCAGTGAATGTGAGGGACACTGAGGTGTGAACAGAATGTGCAGTGAATGTGAGGGACACTGAGGTGTGAACAGGATGTGCAGTGAATGTGAGGGACACTGAGGTGTGAACAGGAAGTGCAGTGAAGGTGAGGGACAATGAGGTGTGAAAAGGAAGTGTAGTGAATGTGAGGGACACTGTGAGGTGTGAACAGGAAGTGCAGTGAATGTGAGGGACACTGTGAGGTGTGAACAGGAAGTGCAGTGAATGTGAGGGACACTGTGAGGTGTGAACAGGAAGTGCAGTGAATGTGAGGGACACTGAGGTGTGAACAGGAAGTGCAGAGAATGTGAGAGACAATGAGGTGTGAAGAGGAAGTGCAGTGAATGTGAGGGACACTGTGAGGTGTGAACAGGATGTGCAGTGAATGTGAGGGACACTGTGAGGTGTGAACAGGAAGTGCAGTGAATGTGAGGGACACTGTGAGGTGTGAACAGGAAGTGCAGTGAATGTGAGGGACACTGTGAGGTGTGAACAGGATGTGCAGTGAATGTGAGGGACACTGAGGTGTGAACAGGAAGTGCAGTGAATGTGAGAGACAATGAGGTGTGAAGAGGAAGTGCAGTGAATGTGAGGGACACTGTGAGGTGTGAACAGGAAGTGCAGTGAATGTGAGGGACACTGTGAGGTGTGAACAGGAAGTGCAGTGAATGTGAGGGACACTGTGAGGTGTGAACAGGAAGTGCAGTGAATGTGAGGGACACTGAGGTGTGAACAGGAAGTGCAGTGAATGTGAGGGACACTGTGAGGTGTGAACAGGATGTGCAGTGAATGTGAGGGACACTGTGAGGTGTGAACAGGATGTGCAGTGAATGTGAGAGACACTGTGAGGTGTGAACAGGAAGTGCAGTGAATGTGAGGGACACTGTGAGGTGTGAACAGGATGTGCAGTGAATGTGAGGGACACTGAGGTGTGAACAGGAAGTGCAGAGAATGTGAGAGACAATGAGGTGTGAAGAGGAAGTGCAGAGAATGTGAGAGACAATGAGGTGTGAAGAGGAAGTGCAGTGAATGTGAGGGACACTGTGAGGTGTGAACAGGATGTGCAGTGAATGTGAGGGACACTGTGAGGTGTGAACAGGAAGTGCAGTGAATGTGAGGGACACTGTGAGGTGTGAACAGGAAGTGCAGTGAATGTGAGGGACACTGTGAGGTGTGAACAGGATGTGCAGTGAATGTGAGGGACACTGAGGTGTGAACAGGAAGTGCAGTGAATGTGAGAGACAATGAGGTGTGAAGAGGAAGTGCAGTGAATGTGAGGGACACTGTGAGGTGTGAACAGGAAGTGCAGTGAATGTGAGGGACACTGTGAGGTGTGAACAGGAAGTGCAGTGAATGTGAGGGACACTGTGAGGTGTGAACAGGATCTGCAGTGAATGTGAGGGACACTGTGAGGTGTGAACAGGATGTGCAGTGAATGTGAGGGACACTGTGAGGTGTGAACAGGAAGTGCAGTGAATGTGAGGAACACTGAGGTGTGAACAGGAAGTGCAGTGAATGTGAGGGACACTGTGAGGTGTGAACAGGATGTGCAGTGAATGTGAGGGACACTGAGGTGTGAACAGGAAGTGCAGTGAATGTGAGGGACACTGAGGTGTGAACAGGAAGTGCAGTGAATGTGAGAGACAATGAGGTGTGAACAGGAAATCTGTTTCGAAACGATGTTTAATGCTTCCGTGCGGTGAGCAAGTCAAACTGAGATTAGAGTGTTTATATAAAATAAAAACAACAAGGTAAACACATTAATGAACAAATACACACGGAATGAAGTATGTAAATGGTTAAATCAATCCGGTGGATCATGCGTGATCTGTTTCACTTTGTGCACTGATCGATACCGTTCATTTGTGTTTTTGGGTCCTGAGTGTTTCAACAAAACTGCAACTGTAAATCTCTTATTGACAGTACAAGAAATAATTTGTTCTCACATATAATACAACTAATATGGATTCTCTGTACAGATGTGGCGATTCTGCACTACGGAAAAGAAAAGGCTCATACGTATACAAAATAAAAGTCCTTTTCCGATGATGTGGCGACACCCGTCTGAACCTCCAGAGATTCAAAGCAAGAGTCTCACCGGGTTTAAAGAGAACTACAGGAGGTGCTCTATCTACAAATGCCACAGTAAACCTTGGCACTCGAGTACTCCGTCAAGGAGGGGCAACCAAACTAAAGAAAAGTATCTGTTCCGTGTTGATCGAATGATGGAGAATTTGTTCATGTTTACTCCAAAGAGAGGAAAGTCCACGCGACTGGATCGGGTTCAGGCATGTGGAAGCATTATATGACGGATTCCTGTAAACCGCTCCAGTTTAGTGCCGGATTCTTTCTGGTAGCTTTAGAAAAGGACTCTGATGTAGTGTGACGTACAATCACAGACTGTAGTGTGGTGGTGGATGGTGCCGGCAGACCCGGTTTGATTCGTTGGAGTAAAGCCCCATTAATCCACCATCAGACTGAACAAAATCTGAACCCAATCAGAGATCTAGAACCGTGAATATTCTGCAGGTCTGGAGAGACCGGAGGGCACGTCCACACTCTGTTACACCGTTTACGCCTCGCTCCCACACTAAAGTGTCTTTATTCCCCCACCGAAAACTACAGTCTCCATTACTGCTCACTTTGGCAATAGATGACGTTAGGAAACTGATTATTGTGGACGTGGCCTGTAAAGTTCTAGAACTTTACACAGCTAATCGTGCACCAATGATGTTGGAGTTTACATTGTTTTTATTACAAGTTCTTCGAAGAAGTGAACACTTTCTACCAGTTGCAATCTCATAATTACGGAATTTCCAACATAATCCACTGAAAACTCTTCAAAGTCTTCTCTTCCCAAAGTGCGCTCGCTGCATTATCAGTGTGGGAATGCCCTTCTAGTGTGGATCAGAGGCGTACACGTGGCCAGAATATGAGTTTAGTTTCCTCTGGAAGGCAACTCTCGGCACACAGTTGTAGGGTGTCAGATAAGTGGATGTGGTTTTGTTCAGTGTGTCAGTGGACCAGAGACTCCGGGTGTCTGCAGTACCGCTCATCACAGGCACTGTGGGTGTTTGTGGATCTCAGCGTCTCATCTGACCCATCTGGTAGTTCTCTCGGGGCTGTCGATGGTGGCGTTGAGGCTGTGGTTGGTGCTGGGCCTGGCGTGGGGCCTGCCGTTGGTTCTGGTGTCCGTGAGGGTGCTGGTTCTGGTTGTGATGTTGATGATGTTGCTGCTGATTGGCTTGTTGAGCTCGTCGTCTCTTCAGAGTACCTTCACGAGTACAGAGGGGAAGAAAGAAAAATACGTTTTGTTCCAAGATTTAAAAAGGGAAACAACACAAACAGATGGGTTTTTGTTTAGGTCTCTCTCTCTCTCTCTATATATATATATACACACACTGGCGGCAAAAAGTTTGGAATAATGTACAGATTTTGCACTTATGGAAAGAACTTGTTACTTTTATTCACCAAAGTGGCATTCAGCTGATCACAATGTATTGTCAGGACATTAATAACGTGAAACATTACCAATGTACAGAACTTCTTAAACTACTTCAGAGTTCTCATCAAAAAATCCTCCACGTGCAGCACTGACAGCTTTAAAGATCCTTGTTATTCTAGCGGTCAGTCTGTCCAGATACTCAGGTGACCTTTCACCCCACACTTCCTGTAGCACTTGACCTTTCACTCCACACTTCCTGTAGCACTTGACCTTTCACCCCACACTTCCTGTAGCACATGCCATAGATGTGACTGTCTTGTCGGGCACTTCTCACCTCACAGTCCAGCTGATCCCACAAAAGCTCAATGGGGTAAGATCCGTAACACTCTTTTCCAATTATTTGTCCAATTATTTGTTGATATATATATATATATATATATATATATATATATATATTTACATATATATATTTGTACAACAAGTGCTAAAATGGTACTGTCTCTTTAAGAAAAGCGGCGGTTCAGCGAGTGTTTCAGTTGAGCACATCTTAACGAAAGTGTCACGGCATCTGTGCTGTTTGTGATTAAATGATACGTTTCTAGATGTTTTTGATCAAACACTGACTGTAAAGAACAGAAAGGATATTAAGAGACATTATTCAATGGGAAATGGATTGTGTGGATCTCTTCTTTGGACACACAGAACGAGTCAAACCAAACTTTGTATTTTTTCATTTAGATTTTACCAAGCCCCAGTAAATGACCTGTTTTCAGAGGGGTTAGTTTGGGGTCACAGGTTAAAGTACCTGGCAGTGGTTTTGGAGGGGGCAGTTTTGGGTTGCTGCTCGGTGTGTGAACGCTGCAGATTTTAATGAATCCAGCCATGAGCATGATCAGAGCGATCCCCATGAGTAACACCGCCCACCAATGAGCCTGTGAAACAGCAAACACACACACACTGAATATACACAAGTCCAACACACAAACTACACAATCATGCGAGGAACTACAACCAGTAAATGCAGACACTTGCCACTATCCACTCAGCGATGTTCTCGTAGAGCTCTGGGTTGAAGATGGCTTTCTTGAGTCGGGCGAGAGGTCCGTCAGCGTCCACCAGACGACACTTCATGAACACGTCACAGTAGCCCTTGAAGTCATTACAGGGCGAGCCCGCCTGCAGAGTCGTCACCTTCTTGTTGAAGAACCGTACAAGATGCTCGGAGCCGGTGCTGCTGCAGGTGCTCGGGTTCACTGCGCACACACATTCACAATCATAAACATTTAGAATTCAATTCACTCCACTGAATCATGTAATTAGTGCACAGGAAGTAGAAACATGACAGGGTTCATTTGAAATTCCATGAGTTTTCCAGGTCATTTTTCCAGCCGTCTGGTTCCGGAAGTATTTTTCCCATTAATTTCTTTCCATAGTTCATGAACCAGCTCCGAAGTGAATCACAACATTACAAACTTTGATTTGAAGCAATAATACAAGACTGTGTACGTCACGTCTTTAATGAGGGAATGAACTACAATCCCATGATGCATTGCAGATTATGTCATTGCATTAAAATGATAGAAAAATATAAAACTATTGATTTAAATTTACAGACACAATATATATTTATTTTATTGTTAAATATTCAGATATATTCAGTGCATCATGGAAGTGGGCGGAGCTCTTTTGACAGTTCTCTGATTGGTGGATCTCTCTTTAGGATTATGGGTAATGTAGTTCTTCACCAGGAATTCTGCTATTAAACATGATTTTTAAAAATCTAAGTTGGAATATCCTGGACTAATATACTACGGTGGCCCAGAGGTGCACTACCAAATTAGCAAAGCACATAAAAGCTGAAAACACAGAATTAAACCACAACACAAACACAAAATGATCAGAAAATATTTACAAAATGCTGCACTTATTAATTGTAGCTTATTTCCGTAGTGTTTTATTTGCTTTACTAATTAGTTGTTATTGTGCACCCCTGGGCCACCGTAATATTCACGGTCGGTCTGTCTTAAAATGTTTACAAGTTATCGTTAAACATCAGTTCTTTAATCAGTTATATGGAGAAAATGTGATTTTCACTTCTGGAAGCACACTGTTGCACTCTGTTATGGCATTTATAAATCAATAAAACAATGGATAATGTCATTTTGAATGTAATTGTCAGAGGTGTGATTGTACTGACTCTTCTCCATGCAGCACACGTGACAGAGTTCAGTCTCGTCTTTGCCATCCACACTGGCACAGGTGCAAACCTCCAGACCGTACTTCTCACAGATCGAGCCCGAGCAGCCCTGAAACACAGAACAGGATGTGGTCATTAATCACATGTCATGTGATGCTGTGGTTCTGCTGTGATGTCACTGGTCACTCACTCCGTTGAGGCAGACTTGCGTGTCTCCGTGGCAGGCAGTGAAGTTGGCTTTGGGTTCAGAGGTCGGGCACTGAGCAGACGCTCCGTTACACATTCCCTGATGAGCGCACTCCGACTCCTCGCGACACTTGTCGTTACGACTCTTGTAGATGCATTCGGGAGTGCAGCAGGGACCCTGACTCGGACTGGATTCAAACACACAAACAAGAGAACTCTTTACTTTAAGATTTATAAACATGGTATTTTTATAGAATCAGAGACAAGTCAAACATTATTGACTCTGAGATCATGTGAAATTAAACAGGAAGGAAAGAAGGAATATGTCAGGAAACAAAATATGATTTTTCCTTTGAAGTGTTTACGTGCAGCTGAAGTGTGTTTGATGTGTGTTTACAGTTTTACCTGCACACTTTGTTTGGTTTGAGTTTGCATTTCCTGTTATCTGGTTGATTAGCGTCGTAGCAGCACTCGTCTTTACACTGATCGCTGTAACCGCAGTCACACTCTTCACCCGGCTCCACGAGACCGTTCCCACAGATGGGCTGACCGGACTCTGCGCACACACACACACACACACACACACACACACACACACACGCGCGTGTCAGGATGCCCGTGTGATCATGTGATATTTGTGAAGTGTCACAGACTCTCTCGCCCACTCACCCACGAAACAGCTCCCTCTCTTCTTCTCCAGCACCTGACTGATGTTCTTGATGCTGCACACGGAGAACTTGTTGTTGTTCAGTTTGTCTCCTGATGTTGCTCGAGCGTACATGATGTAATTTCCTCTTTCCTTCTTGTCCTGGCTTTTAGACTCGCCCGGCGTGCACTCTGACCCCGAATCATGCTGACGAGACAAAATCATCATTACCACCAAAACACACGGCCTTATCCCTCACATTATGATTAATAATAATCTTGATTTTATTTACATTCTACATTAATAAATACTCAATGAGTTATAAATGAGTGTTTCTTCAAATTCAGGCACATTCAGAACAAAAAAGTCTCATTAAAATCTCTAAAAAACTCTCTCAAGTTGATTTAATTGGTCTTCTATCAGTGTCCATCAGTGTGTGTTCATGCATCACAGCAGAGTAATGTCATACAGAACATTCATCTCCAGCACATCTCAAATTATGTGTTGTGTTTAATAGAATTATGTGTTGTGTTTAATAGAATTATGTGCTGTGTTTAATAGAATTATGTGCTGTGTTTAATAGAATTATGTGCTGTGTATAATAGAATTATGTGTTGTGTTCAATAGAATTATGTGCTGTGTTCAATAGAATTATGTGCTGTGTTCAATAGAATTATGTGCTGTGTTTAATAGAATTATGTGCTGTGTTCAATAGAATTATGTGTTGTGTATAATAGAATTATGTGCTGTGTTTAATAGAATTATGTGCTGTGTTTAATAGAATTATGTGCTGTGTATAATAGAATTATGTGTTGTGTTCAATAGAATTATGTGCTGTGTTCAATAGAATTATGTGCTGTGTTCAATAGAATTATGTGCTGTGTTTAATAGAATTATGTGCTGTGTTCAATAGAATTATGTGTTGTGTATAATAGAATTATGTGCTGTGTTTAATAGAATTATGTGCTGTGTTTAATAGAATTATGTGCTGTGTATAATAGAATTATGTGCTGTGTTTAATAGAATTATGTGCTGTGTTCAATAGAATTATGTGTTGTGTATAATAGAATTATGTGCTGTGTTTAATAGAATTATGTGCTGTGTTTAATAGAATTATGTGCTGTGTATAATAGAATTATGTGCTGTGTTCAATAGAATTATGTGCTGTGTTCAATAGAATTATGTGCGGTGTATAATAGAATTATGTGGTGTGTTTAATAGATTATGTGCTGTGCATAATAGAATTATGTGCTGTGTATAATAGAATTATGTGCTGTGTATAATAGAATTATGTGCTGTGTTTAATAGAATTATCTGCTGTGTTCAATAGAATTATGTGCTGTGTATAATAGAATTATGTGCGGTGTATAATAGAATTATGTGCTGTGTTTAATAGAATTATGTGCTGTGTATAATAGAATTATCTGATGTGTTTAATAGAATTATCTGATGTGTTCAATAGAATTATGTGCGGTGTATAATAGAATTATGTGCTGTATATAATAGAATTATGTGCTGTGTATAATAGAATTATGTGGTGTGTTTAATAGAATTATGTGCAGTGTTTAATAGAATTATGTGCTGTGTTTAATAGAATTATGTGCAGTGTTTAATAGAATTATGTGCTGGAAGTGACGCTGATGGAAATTATATTTTTAGGCTTTTGAAATAAAATGGCCGAAGGATAATTTCAAAGGGACATTTGATGGATCTTAAACACACAATAGAATACACATCATACATTCACACTTTTGCAGAATTTGATTGGAAATAACGTCCAATTAAAACTGATATTTCCCTTGATTGATCTTTTGTCCACTTGATTAATAAGTATGAACTTTATTGGGGGAAGCTGCTACACAATAAATATTGAAATGGATTCTGGTTATTTCACTCTTTGTTTAGAGTTTTTAACATGTAAATCATTTGTATTTCTATAATGGATTTTCATGGTAAATTTGGGTCTGAAGCCTAAAACGGGCAAATCTAGACATATAAAGACATTTTAATAGTAACAAAAATAAATGAAGGTCTGGTGAAAAGTTTCCAAATCAGTTTAATGGGCCTTAATACAACCAAAAGTGTCCAAAGGATTTCTGATCAACTCACCGGAGATCCAAAGTTGTGTCCGACCTCATGAGCGAAGGTGATGTGTGAGACTTTAGGAGGCACGTGTGAGGCGTAATTCTGAACGGTGATGATGCCGGTGTTCAGAGATTTCTTCTTCCCATCAGAATATAATTTACTCTTCTCACAGATCCCACCGGAACTCCCTGTAAACACACAGACAGGATCAGAACCTTCCGGCTCATTACTTCCCCGCTTCTCATGTGAGTGATGATCTGTGCTTTACCCGCGGGCGCGCCGACCCATGCCAGACCCAACACCCCGTCGTCGAAGTCTCTGTCGGTGAAGACGTACGCCAGACAGTAATCGTCATGATTCTGCTCAGAGTTCAGTTCCAGAAACTTCTCCACGCCGATGTTGGCGAAGCGGAACGGGTTCGAGCGATCTCGCTCATCACTGGTGGTGTTAATCTGACATGAGCAAGAACATCATCATCATCATCATTATCATCATCATCACCACCACCACAGTCACAGTAAACACAGTCCTGAGTGGCATTACCCGTATCCTCTTCACCATGAAGCTGATGTTACGGATGCCCATGAAATCTGTGCCCTGATATATGGCATCAATGGCTTTCACATGACTGGAGATCTGAGGAGACACACAACATCACCTGCATCTGTCATGTCAGTGTAAAGCATCAATCAATCGTCACCGGACCGTTAGTGGCGCACCTGAGCGATGACGGCCTCTCTGGTCTTGTAGTATTTGAAGAACAGATGATCGGTCTGGATGAAGAGTTGACAGGTGTTCTTCTCCACCTGTGTCATCCTCCTCTTCCTCAGGAGAGCACGATCATCTGCAGACGTCTGCTCCACATTCCCCTCCTACAAACAAACCAAAGCATGTATACTCGTCATGTCTCTAAGTCATGTTCTCTGCTCTGTTGTTGCTCATATATCAAATAACGAGTCTTTGAGTTCTTTCAATCTCTGGAGAATGGACGCGTTCAGAAGATGATGTAGATCATGTGACCTTCTGCGGCTCCTCCAGCGGTGACGACTGATATTTCTTCATTCTCTCAAACACGGATGCGTCTGCACAGCCGCCTTCAGGACCGTATTTATGTGGATAATCTGAAGCGCGAGATGAACACATTAAATATAGTCAAAGCAGCAAAATATTGTTCCAAAGAAACGCTTTGTTATATGGAAGCCCTGAACCGCACTGTGAAAAATACACGACAAGGTAAACATTTTCTTAAGGTGTCTTAGTGCCTGAGTTTATGTTCTGCAAATATTTTATAAAAAAAAAAAATTAATAGAATTATGTGTTGTGTATAATAGAATTATGTGCTGTGTTCAATAGAATTATGTGCTGTGTTCAATAGAATTATGTGCTGTGTTCAACAGAATTATGTGTTGTGTTTAATAGAATTATGTGCTGTGTTTAATAGAATAATGTGCTGTGTTTAATAGAATTATGTGCTGTGTTTAATAGAATTATGTGCTGTGTTTAATAGAATTATGTGCTGTGTTTAATAGAATTCTGTGATGTGGTTAATAGAATTATGTGCTGTGTTTAATAGAATTATGTGTTGTGTATAATAGAATTATGTGCAGTGTTCAATAGAATTATGTGTTGTGTTCAATAGAATTATGTGCTGTGTTCAACAGAATTATGTGTTGTGTTTAATAGAATTATGTGCTGTGTTTAATAGAATTATGTGCTGTGTTTAATAGAATTATGTGTTGTGTTTAATAGAATTATGTGCAGTGTTTAATAGAACTATGTGCTGTGTTTAATAGAATTCTGTGATGTGGTTAATAGAATTATGTGCTGTGTTTAATAGAATTATGTGCAGTGTTTAATAGAATTATGTGCTGTGTTTAATAGAATTATGTGCAGTGTTTAATAGAACTATGTGCTGTGTTTAATAGAATTCTGTGATGTGGTTAATAGAATTATGTGTTGTGTATAATAGAATTATGTGCTGTGTTTAATAGAATTATGTGCAGTGTTTAATAGAACTATGTGCTGTGTTTAATAGAATTATGTGCTGTTTTTAATATAATTATGTGCTGTGTTCAATAGAATTATGTGCAGTGTTTAATAGAATTATGTGCAGTGTTTAATAGAATTATGTGCAGTGTTTAATAGAATTATGTGCAGTGTTTAATAGAATTATGTGCTGTGTTTAATAGAATTATGTGCAGTGTTTAATAGAACTATGTGCTGTGTTTAATAGAATTCTGTGATGTGGTTAATAGAATTATGTGTTGTGTATAATAGAATTATGTGCTGTGTTTAATAGAATTATGTGCAGTGTTTAATAGAACTATGTGCTGTGTTTAATAGAATTATGTGCTGTTTTTAATATAATTATGTGCTGTGTTTAATAGAATTATGTGCAGTGTTTAATAGAACTATGTGCTGTGTTTAATAGAATTATGTGCTGTTTTTAATATAATTATGTGCTGTGTATAATAGAATTATGTGCTGTATTTAATAGAATTATTAAAATATCAAATATTTTATTTAAAAATGTATATATATTTTCCCTCTCAAAAAATATTTATAGTCTCCTGAAAACGCAACACATGATTTTTTTTAAATTGCTTGCATGCTAACAATTATCATGCGGTACTAACCGAGGCCACCAGATGCCACTTAGAGAAAAAAAATAAATGTATGAGAGAAATGTTTTTCTAAGCTAGAATGCTTTAGGTGGCACTACACACATAAATGAAATGTCCCCTACAAATGTAGTTTTCCATGGTGTGGTTCAGGGCTTCCGTACTGTTCTGCATATACTATATATATATATGTGTGTGGATATCTACTGTGATATCTGACAGCAGGGTTCAGTTCGACTCACTTATGTCGTCCTCGTGGTAGATGACGGAGTGGAACGGGACGTTTTTATCCTCCAGGTATCTCTCGGCCGGTTCCACATAATACGTCCCTCGATGAGACCGAATGAAGCCCTCGAACCTCCCGTCCACGATGGATCCGTGAGTCAGAGTGCCCTGTTCACCTGCAGACCGGTCCAGACCACAAACAGATTTAGATCACAGACACAACTAATGTTCAGGTTCAGAGTGAAAGTATCTGCAGTGTTGCGTCACGCCGGGTTTGACCTCAATGATGATGAAGTGGAATTGGTTGCTATAGCAGAAGTGTGAATGAGAGCTGCACTGAATAAGTTACTTTAATCGTTTGACTTGAGAACAATGTAGCAGCGTCTGTTTGTCGTTGTGCTGACCGTATATTTCTCCAGTGTAGACGTGTGAGGTGTCGTAGTTCATCTCCTCTCCAGACATCTCCAGTTTAAAATCATCAGAAAACAGCTGCGTGTCTCTCTTCATGCGCAGGTGGAAATGTCTGTCACGTGGACACACAACAGATGATGAAACATTTCACACAACTGTTAAACATGGGAAAGAGCGTTTTATTATTGCATCTGAATGAATGTTACAAGCAGTTCACACAATGCATGTGAATGCTTGCCAGAACTGTGAAGCTCCAAAAAGCACATAAAAGCAGCATAAAAGTCACATATAAGACTCCATTGGTTGAATCCATGTCTTCAGAAGTGATATGAAACAGATCAATATTTATGTCATTTTTTACTTTATTTCCCTCGACCAGTAGATGTTGATCTGCACAAAGAATGCAAATCGCTAAAAAATGCCTTAATTTCCGAATAATAATTTTAAATATCTATCTCTGAACAGCTGCTGACAAATTAGGAAGTGTTCTGTTCTCATGACTTATGAAATATGATTATTTACTGAACACATACTGTCAAAACACTGAACGGATTGGAAAGTTCAAAATACTGTTTCACTCACAGAGCATAAACACAGCTGAAGCCGGAGGTTTACATACACTTAGATTGAAGTCATTAAAACACATTGTCTAACCCCTCCACAGATTTAATATGAGCAAACTATAGTTTTGGCGAGTCGTTTGGGGCATCTATTTTGTGCATGACACGAGTCATTGCTTACAGACCGATTGTGTCACTTTTAATTGACTATAATCACAATTCCAGCGGGTCAGAAGTTTACATACACAAGTTAACTGTGCCTTTAAGTAGCTTGGAAAACTCCAGAACATGATGTCAAGCCTTTAGCCAATTAGCTTCTGATAGGTGTGCTGAGCTGCAGGTGTACCTGTGGGTGTATTTTAAGGCCTTCAGACTCATGATGGGACAATCAAAATAAATCAAAAAAGACCTCAGAAAAAACATTATGGACATTTAAACATTATATTATTCTGACACATTCTTCAAATAAAGTCGTGGTCCCGACTGTCCTAAGACAGGGAATGTTACTTACGACTGTGTAAACAGGCGTCCACACGACTCGTGTGCTCCGTGTTTCATACAGTCACACAACAGACGTATGTGAGGAACTGACACAAACTGCAAATGGGCCATTCTCAAATATTTTGGACTTTCCAACTTACAAAATAATTAAATTATACCCATAAACGCCGAGTGTAAACGTTTTATAACATGTTCTCATTTTTATCCATAAAGGACAACTTGACTGTTATTCTCTTTTATTATTTAATTTTGTTTCACGATCGAAGCAAGTGAACACTAATGAGGGTTAAATGGGTTACAACACCAAATATTTCTGTGTGAAAATATTATTGAAACTGTTTAACATGCTGGGAAACGTCACAAAATGCACATTTAAGCAGCCTCTGAACTTTGACCTTAAAAATGATTTTCTGCAACTTTTTAATGTAAAAAATGTTTAAAACATTAAAAAAAAGGTTTTAACATTGATAACACCAATAACATGAAATCACGGGACAAATATTCTTTTTAAATTATTAATAGTCATTTTGTTTTGCTTCTTAGTGCTTTTGTTCGTCTTTTAATGCTTTTATTAAAAATAAATACATAAATAATATGTGAAAGAAGTGCACCAGAAGAAGGGGACAAGAAAGTCATTTCATATCATTAAAGTCAGGCTATAAAATTATTTTAAAAATTCAATAAAAAAACTTTTGATATTTGAAAGCTTTTGAAAGGTTTTCATGATTAGTCAAGGGACATGACCTCGTCAACACATTTTGATATTGACCCAAATGTTGTCAGAACCGGGGGAGGATCTGTGGTTATAAAACAGACCAATCACAGCTCCAGACCTGATGTGAGTGCCGTGTAAGACGAGTTATCGTCACACCTGTTGGTACAGAGCAGCGTCTCACCTGCCGTGCGCGTGGAACTCCAGGTTCAGGAACTGCTCGTGATGCGACAGCGCCCTCTTGGCTCTCTGATGACTGCTGTGCACCGGCTCCGTGTCGTACCACAGACCCTCGTAGTGACGGATGTACTTGTTCAAGGGGTTGCCATAGTAACCTGTACACCACACAGACAACAGCACCGTGTCACAGCATCAGACACGTCAGCAACATCACACTAACACTGAATATGAGCACGGTTGTGACTGGCTGAAAACATGACATCACACAAAGCAAGTTAATGTTGTGTAACTGATATTAAACACACAATAAATATCAGTTACACAACAATTTGTTTATTTTGCGCCACAAATGAAAATAGTTCCAATAGAAGCCAAAGCTGAGATCCAATCAGTGCAATGATCCAGTGCTGTTATATGAAATATCCATCCAGTGTCACAGCTCAAAACATCACAACAGATGATGCAGATCTGGAAACGACCAATCACACGTCTGTTCTCACCTGATATTCTGCCATCTGGACCAACTCTGGATGTGTCGGCATGGGTACACTTTGATAAATCTACACTGTTCGTGGCAGTGATTGTCAAACATAATGTCACACGGAAACAACTGTACAGCACAAAACTCTTGAACTGCAATAACATCTATAAGAAACAACACTGCTGTTCAATACTGTCAATAAGAACATGAAATGAGTCATTCATATTATTTTCATTTTTAAGGTTTTCCGGTTTTGTTCTTTCAGTTTCAAGTGAGATATAGATTTAAATGAAAATTTAAGTTGTTCAATCAACAGTATTTGTGATTATGTTGATTAACACAAACATCGACTCGTTCCTCCTTTTCTTTCAAAAAATATTTTATGGTAAATTATGGTGTTTGTTGATGATTAATTCTGTTGTGTTGATGGTGTTTGTTTATGGTTAATTCTGTTGTGTTGATGGTGTTTGTTTATGGTTAATGCTGTTGTGTTGATGGTGTTTGTTTATGGTTAATGCTGTTGTGTTGATGGTGTTTGTTGATGGTTAATGCTGTTGTGTTGATGGTGTTTGTTTATGGTTAATGCTGTTGTGTTGATGGTGTTTGTTTATGGTTAATGATATTGTGTTGATGGTGTTTGTTTATGGTTAATTCTGTTGTGTTGATGGTGTTTGTTGATGGTTAATTCTGTTGTGTTGATGGTGTTTGTTTATGGTTAATTCTGTTGTGTTGATGGTGTTTGTTTATGGTTAATTCTGTTGTGTTGATGGTGTTTGTTTATGGTTAATGATGTTGTGTTGATGGTGTTTGTTTATGGTTAATGCTGTCGTGTTGATGGTGTTTGTTTATGGTTAATGCCGTTGTGTTGATGGTGTTTGTTTATGGTTAATGCCGTTGTGTTGATGGTGTTTGTTTATGGTTAATTCTGTTGTGTTGATGGTGTTTGTTTATGGTTAATGATGTTGTGTTGATGGTGTTTGTTTATGGTTAATT
Organism: Moxostoma hubbsi; assembly: GCA_032164185.1. Lineage (NCBI taxonomy): Eukaryota > Metazoa > Chordata > Actinopteri > Cypriniformes > Catostomidae > Moxostoma > Moxostoma hubbsi. The sequence continues at coordinate 484,812 of JAVLUX010000040.1, forward strand.
CTGTTGTGTTGATGGTGTTTGTTTATGGTTAATGCTGTTGTGTTGATAGTGTTTGTTTATGGTTAATGATATTGTGTTGATGGTGTTTGTTTATGGTTAATTCTGTTGTGTTGATGGTGTTTGTTGATGGTTAATTCTGTTGTGTTGATGGTGTTTGTTGATGGTTAATGCTGTTGTGTTGATGGTGTTTGTTTATGGTTAATTCTGTTGTGTTGATGGTGTTTGTTTATGGTTAATGATATTGTGTTGATGGTGTTTGTTTATGGTTAATTCTGTTGTGTTGATGGTGTTTGTTTATGGTTAATTCTGTTGTGTTGATGGTGTTTGTTGATGGTTAATGCTGTTGTGTTGGTGTTTGTTGATGGTTAATTCTGTTATGTTGATGGTGTTTGTTGATGGTTAATTCTGTTACGTTGATGGTGTTTGTTTATGGTTAATGCTGTTACGTTGATGGTGTTTGTTGATGGTTAATTCTGTTATGTTGATGGTGTTTGTTGATGGTTAATTCTGTTGTGTTGATGGTGTTTGTTTATGGTTAATGCTGTTACGTTGATGGTGTTTGTTTATGGTTAATTCTGTTGTGTTGATGGTGTTTGTTTATGGTTAATTCTGTTGTGTTGATTATGTTTGTTTATGGTTAATGCTGTTGTGTTGATGGTGTTTGTTTATGGCTAATGCTGTTATGTTGACGGTGTTTGTTTATGGTTAATGCTGTTGTGTTGATGGTTGATTTTATGTTGATGCTGTTGTGTTGATGGTGTTTGTTTATGGTTAATGCTGTTGTGTTGATGGTGTTTGTTTATGGTTAATTCTGTTGTGTTGATGGTGTTTGTTTATGGTTAATGCTGTTGTGTTGATTGTGTTTACTTATGGCTAATGCTGTTGTGTTGATGGTGTTTGTTGATGGTTAATTCTGTTATGTTGATGGTGTTTGTTGATGGTTAATTCTGTTGTGTTGATGGTGTTTGTTTATGGTTAATGCTGATGTGTTGATGGTTGATTTTATGTTGATGCTGTTGTGTTGATGGTGTTTGTTTATGGTTGATTTTATGTTGATGCTGTTGTGTTGATGGTGGGTGATGTTTTCTCCACCCGTTTTAAGCTGGATGTGTTAGCCAGCATCACTGAACTCTCCTCGGAAAGCCCAAAGAAGAGCACTGTATTCTCGCATCCCAGCGGGTATTTACTGTATATCAGCTCTAATAATCATTTGCAATCGATCTCGCCTTGAATATAGACAAAGCGGCAGATTTGGAGGATGAATGAGAATAAAGGTCGCGCGGATGCAGCGGGTTTAGCGTTAGCAGTGCTGCTCGCGGGAACGGGTGTCAAAACATCACCGAATAAACACCCGAACCGGGTTTAAACACACACGCACTCACCTCGAGCGGGTCTGAGAGCACAGAACAGGCACAAGAGCGCCGTCGTCGCGGATAAATGCATGATTAGCGCATGGATGATGGACGGGTTGGATGTTTTATTGTTTACAGCTTCCGTCTCGGGTTTGCGTGCTGACGTCACACGCACAGAAAGTGAGGACCCCCACTGATACGCACACAAATTATTTGATCAATCCCACATAATACAGCGGCGATTACTTAAAATTGATTCTCATGTGGAGAACATTTCAGGATTTTTTTTTCTTCTTACCCAAAATATTAATTTCTTATGTCAGAATCCTGTCAAAAGTTTATCATTGTCCAGTGGCGAGCGAACAGACAGGAAAGGCGCGAAAGTCAAGAGAATTTTATAACGGACTTCAGACTAACACCGGCATGGAGGATAAATACAGGCAAATTTAGGCAATTTGGCAGCAACCCTTTCACATCATAACCATGAACTCATCGGGCTCTTCAACACCGAACCATTTTGATAGTCATGCATTCTCGACTTTATTCAAACAAGATAAAACGAGGAAGAGAAAAAAAAAAAAAAAAAAAAAAAGTATTTAACTAACTTATGTGTTTTCATTTTAGATACAAAAGTCAGTGAGGTAACCATCATCTTGTTTTTTCCAGACTGAAAATTAGAATACATGAAATTACTAAAATAAATAACTCTTCTGAACTTTTTATTTTCAGAGCTCCTTGAGTTTCAAGTTAAAAAAAAAAAAAAAAAAAAAAAACCCACACACAACTAAATAATGTGCTGAAACCAATAGGAGACAAAAAGTAGTGTCATTTAAAACAGAATACAAAGAGGCCTGTAAAACACAACCCAACAGCATGAGGTAATTATAAATCAGCTGAAGTTAAAGCCAAAACTAGTCAAAAGGTTTCATATGCGTCAAGTTTATTAAGGCATAAATGTTTAATTGGAAAGGAGTTAATCTTCAATACTCTTCATCCTCCTCATAATCTTCAGTGGAATCAGCGCCAACCTCCTCGTAGTCCTTCTCCAGGGCAGCCATGTCCTCTCGCGCCTCCGAGAACTCTCCTTCCTCCATCCCTTCACCCACATACCAGTGTACGAAAGCTCTTTTGGCGTACATCAGGTCGAACTTATGGTTTAGACGACTCCAGGCTTCTGCGATGGCCGTGGTGTTGCTCAACATACAGACGGCCCTCTGCACTTTGGCCAGATCACCTCCGGGTACGACGGTGGGTGGCTGGTAGTTGATGCCCACTTTGAACCCAGTGGGACACCAATCCACGAACTGGATGGAGCGTCGAGTCTTGATATTGGCAATAGCAGCATTAACGTCTTTGGGCACCACGTCACCGCGATACAACAAACAGCAGGCCATGTATTTGCCACGGCGAGGGTCACATTTCACCATCTGGTTTGCTGGCTCAAAACAGGCATTGGTGATCTCCGGCACAGAGAGCTGCTCATGGTATGCCTTCTCTGCAGAGATGATGGGTGAGTAGGTGACCAGCGGAAAGTGGATACGAGGGTACGGCACCAGGTTGGTCTGGAACTCCGTTAGGTCCACGTTCAGAGCTCCATCAAACCGCAGAGATGCTGTGATGGAGGACACTATCTGGGCGATGAGTCGGTTCAGGTTGGTGTAGGACGGGCGCTCGATATCAAGATTTCTCTTACAGATGTCAAAGATGGCTTCGTTATCCACCATGAAAGAGCAGTCAGAGTGCTCGAGCGTGGTGTGAGTCGTCAGAATGGAATTGTAGGGTTCCACCACAGCAGTGCTCACCTGTGGGGCGGGATAAACGGAGAACTCCAACTTTGACTTTTTACCATAATCGACAGACAGTCGCTCCATCAGCAGAGATGTAAAACCAGAACCTGTTCCGCCCCCAAAACTGTGAAAGATCAGGAAGCCCTGCAGACCGCTGCACTGATCCGCCTAGAGAGGAAACAGAAAACTGTTCGCACGTGGCCAGGAATTGTACAAAACACTTGAAATGGCACTAAAGTCACCATTTTACGTATACGGTCCAAAACGGAGTCTACGATCTCTTTGCCAATGGTATAGTGACCACGTGCATAGTTATTAGCCGCATCCTCCTTTCCACTGATCAGCTGCTCGGGGTGGTAAAGTTGTCGATAAGGTCCATTACGGATCTCATCTAGAAAGAAACGGTCAACATAAGAAACTCTAGTCACACTCAACTCCCAGAAACCTCCAGTTATTATAGAACCATATATAAAATGCAAGAGAACAACTGGAGACCGTAGAAACAAGAACAATGGATGTGAAGGTCAAGAGTGCATGCAAGGAGGCCACGAGATACCTGCATTGGTATAACGGGAGTTTTAAAGTGGCGTAAGTCCAAATCAATTACTGATCGTGTTTGAAGTTTAGTCAACATTAAAAGGAGAATTCTAATCTTCAACAGCATGTTTGAATTAAACAGATTTAATTTAGCAAAATACATAATTATTGCAAAGAAACCCACATTTATGAAGAAAAACCATCCGGACTGAATCCATTCCATCCAATATTATAATAGGCCGAGTGAACCACAAGAGCTGAACACCAGCAAGATTAACCGCTTAGTTAATTAGGCTACCTTGCGCAAACCACATCCAGTCTTGAACCACATAATGTACCATTCAGAATACAGGAACTTCTAAAAAAAAAAAAAATGGCTATGCTCATCTTTATACGCCATTATTTCAGGAGCGCAGGTCCACAAGGACAATTGTATTGTTGCACCCTTTATAGGTTTAACTTTACAAAGGTTTGTAAAGGTTTACATATTTGGTTAGTATGGTCGGGTACGGTTTGACACGTTTTGTTATTTTGACAATTCTGCCATTAATGAAAAGAATGGGATTAGGTTGGTATGGGAGGTTTATGGGTCTAGCACAGCAATCGTGTGCTACTAATGGAGTAAACTTTTGAAAGGCTAGAGCGGTCACCTGTATGCAAGCACTAATGCATAACAGAGGTATACTTGAGCCTTCGTCTTACCAACAACTGTCGGCTCCAGGTCAATGAACGCCGCTCGAGGAACATACTTCCCTGCACCGGTTTCACTGAAGAAAGTTCCAAAAGAGGAAGAGTCGGCCAACGAGCTGACATCACTAACCACGGTCCCATCCGGCTGGAAGCCATGTTCCAAACAGTACAGTTCCCAGCAGGAGTTCCCCATCTGGACCCCTGCTTGACCGATGTGTACAGAGATACACTCCCTCTGAGAACCAGACAAACACACGGTCACACTCGCAAGAGGAAACATACTTAAGAGTTTAAGCAAGAGAAATAAATCTCACCATTGTCCTCAGAGATCACAGCAAACAGGGAAGAAACCTGAACCGTCAAACCCTGAAATCACAACATTATGTAGAGACGCATTTAGTGGATTAATGTTTCACATCCACAAAATAAAACACACTCACCTTCACAGCTCTATCAAACTGCACACCTGGGCAAACTTTATAAGGCTGTCTATGACATCAGGAGGGTGTGGCTTGTAATTAACCAATCACCCCCCTGGAATCAAAACGATTTAGAAATATTTTGGATGGTCTTCTCACAAGACTGGTAAGATATGATTTCTTCCTAGAAATGGTCATCCACCCATATAGCACACGTACATCTCCAATATGTCAGTTTAAGAGTGTTTCATCAGACAAACATCCAATAAACATCTTTAAAAAGTATGAACACCTCGAGGAGGAAACATGCATAGATAAATAAACTTGTTTAACGCTTGTTTTCTAATTCAGCAACATAAACGTGTAATGTGTTTTCAACATTTTCAAAGTTTTGCAGTTAAAATTGTCTTGTCTCTACTCATAAAAGGTCATAAATGTATGTATAATGCACAAAAACATTGACATACACATGTTTCAAAGTGGAAATCACCCACAATCACAACGCATTTAATATATATTTGTTGCTTTTGCACAATATTTACTAAATTTAAATTATACTTTTTGGCTTTCTTAGTCTGGAATTTATAATTTGGAAATGTGTGAAATTCACAGTAATATTGCATTAAACTCTAATAAAGACGCTCGTGATCTTCCGTTAAAGAAAACAACTTGTCACTGTTAGACCAATCAGCGCTCAGCGCTGTCACCGTTAGACCAATCAGCGCTCAGCGCTGTCATCGTTAGACCAATCAGCGCTGTCACCGTTAGACCAATCAGCGCTCAGCGCTGTCACTGTTAGACCAATCAGCGCTCAGCGCTGTCACCGTTAGACCAATCAGCGCTCAACGCTGTCACTGTTAAACCAATCAGCGCTCAGCGCTGTCACTGATAGACCAATCAGCTCTCAGCGCTTTCACGTTAGACCAATCAGCTCTCAGTGTTGTCGGCTGTCACTGTTAGACCAATCAGCTTTCAGCGCTGTCGGCTGTCACTGTTGGACCAATCAACTCAGCGCTGTCGGCTGTCACTGTTGGACCAATCAACTCTCAGCGCTGTCGGCTGTCACTGTTAGACCAATCAGCTTTCAGCGCTGTTGGCTGTCACTGTTAGACCAATCAACTCTCAGCGCTGTCTTGGGTTGACAGTACTAGCCAATCAGTGAGAGACGTGAAAGCACATGATCATTGTTTTCTCTAGTCAGTTCAGCAGGTGGCCGATACTGCTGTTCAGCTATTATCATCTAAAAGCACTGCTTTATCACAAGAACATTTAAATCACATGTTTGTGCTCATGGACGAATTACATGACAGTGGTGTAACACGTGACTCAATGCGGAAGTGACGTCAGAGTGTGTGTTGACCGCAAACAGCAACAGACTCGCATTAAGCAGTTCATATTTACGTGTTTACTAGTTTAACCAGCGCTTAAACATTGATTATGAGTGTTTAACCAACAGGTGAGTGTTTGTTTAATTATTGTGTGTAGCGTTTATCTGCGTGACTCTTACATTTGAGCACGTATTTAATCTTGTTTTGGGCATTAATACATGTCTTATTGCAGATTACAGGTACAATGTATAATATATGATCATATCTCACGTTCACATTTATGTGAAATAAAAATATAGTCATAGCGATTTATTGCAAAGTAGATGCGATTAAATGACACGCAGTTAAACGGACTCCTGTAGTTTCTGTGTTATAAACATGTTATATATGTTTCAGTTGTAAACATGTTCTGTAGTTCATTTAATCATGTCATGTATGTTAAACATCATTACGGAAAGATTATGAAGCTTCTTACACTGGGAGAAGATGATCCATATTAACTTTATTATGATTTTACAGCATTAACAATAATTGGAGCAACTATTGAAAATATTATCATGGTAATTATATGAAATGGAAAAAATGGGAAATATTTTAATATCCAGTTTAAAACACGTGTCAAGTTTGTACAAATGTTTGTGTCCATGTTGGTTTCATACATTTAAAAAAAAAAAATAATAATAATTTTTTTTTTTTTTTTTTTTTTACAAATAATTATAATTAAATATTGAATGACTTTAAAAGTGGTGTAACCATGAAGTAAAAGGTAATCAATTACTTTACTTGCACCTTAAAGACACATGGGTAATTTTGTCATTGTTTTATATGAACTGTATTTTGAATGTAATGTATTAAATCACATCGTTGCCGCTGAAGCTGTGCTGGTAAATGTGTGTTCGAGACACTGTAAGTGATCCAGTTGATGTTGTTCACAGGTGAAGTACAGGTGAAGATGTGAGCATGAGGATCTGAAGACATGACCGTCGCATGGCTGCTCGACTGCTGCGTGCTGCACTTATGGCACAGACCTGGATGGGCGTCTGTCTCGTTCTCCGTTTCTCCCTTGCGGAACCCGTTCAGTAGAGAACCACTGACCTGGAGACACGGCCGGGGCCGGAGGTTCTGCTTCTGTAAGGTGGGTTCACTCGGGTATCGTGTCGGGTTTTACACAAACATCTCCAACTTCAGCACGTCGACGTGCCGTGGGTCCACGGACCTGAGATACCGCATGTCCCGTCTGCGGAGCACTCTGGACTCCGTCTCGAAAGTGGTGAGCGAGACGCAAACAGAGATTCTGTCTCGGATCACCCGACTCAAACCCGGCAGCGGCCAGGAGGGCAAAACGACAGAGACTGTTCCAGAAACAACAGGAAGTGCATCATCACCCTCAACAACACCTGCGGATTTAACGCAGACCACCGCTCCAGCTAAGACCGAGCAGGAAGTGATCAATAAAATAACAGGAACAGCCCAGACCAAAACTGTTGCTCCGCCCACCAACGCTCTCATAGCCAAACAGACCACGCCCCTCTTCCACCCCGGGTCAGTCAGCGTGCAGCTGGGCAAGACCTACAACTACCTGTCGCACCATATCAACTCCTACTTTGGCAGCTTACTTAAAACAGAAGAGACTAAACCAGTCGTCAAAGACGTCGCCCCGTCCACCCGGCAACAGGACACGGGTCTTCTGCCAGCGAAAGAACAGCGGGTGACATCAGTGGAACCCTTGACCGCCTCCTCTCCCAGTAAAGGACTCGGGAATTACTTCAGCTCCTCTGCGCCGAGCGTTCAGTCGTTTGTTGGGAGCTACATTGCCTCGCTGGTGCCCAGGTTTAAGCCTGAACCCAAACTCATCCCAGTAGAGGCAGATACACGGTCTCCTGGCGTGGGCACGGCGGTAAAACCACAGGAAGTGCCAGAGAAAGATCAGAGGTCTGCAGAGGAGAAGGCCAGACGCCTGCTGATCCAGAGAGAGAAGGTGCGTTCCTTGCTAACACGTTGGCACTGGAAAGAATTCCACATGTGTGCTTGAGTACAGCTCTATAAATGCTTAATGTATGTAACGTGACCCTCTTATGATGTCATCATGTGTCCGGACGTTTCATGGAACCCCTGTTAAAAATAAACTCACAGCGGGACTGATAGACTCGCATCTCTCGGTACTCCTCAGTGGCGTGTCATGCGTGTTCAGTGATGAGAGATCTGTGTCTCATCTTTGAGTTATAGTAAACACACGGTTAGTTCCAGGTCTCGAGCGCACAACGGTTCCACTTCACCAAATTATTTCAGTTATTTCTAAGAACCGAACGAGATGCCACAACAAAACAACCAATTAAAACAAAGTCATTCGTTAGATACATCGGATAAGAATGTCCTAATGCCTAATATACTACATTTAAATTGCGCCCTCGTACACCCGCTCTCTCTCTCTTTCACTCTCACACGCACACACACACAATCACACGCGCACACTCACACACACAATCACAAGTGCACACACACACAAGTGCACACTCACACACACAATCACAAGCGCACACACAATCACAAGTGCACACACACACAAGTGCACACTCACACACACAATCACAAGCGCACACACACAATCACACGCGCACACTCACACACACAATCACAAGCGCACACACACAATCACAAGCGCACACACACACAAGTGCACACTCACACACACAATCACAAGCGCACACACACAATCACACGCGCACACTCACACACACAATCACAAGCGCACACACACACAATCACAAGCGCGCACACACACACACAATCACAAGCGCACACACACAAGTTCACACTCACACACACAATCACAAGCGCACACACACACAATCACACGTGCACACTCACACACACAATCATAAGCGCACACACACACAATCACAAGCGCGCACACACACAATCACAAGCACACACACACACAATCACACGCGCACACACACACACAATCACATGCGCACACTCAGACACACAATCACAACGCACACACAATCACAAGCGCACACACAATCACACGCGCACACACACACACAATCACAAGCGCACACACACAATCACACGCGCACACTTACACACACAATCACAAGCGCACACACAATCACACGCGCACACTCACACACACAATCACAAGCGCACACACACAATCACACGCACACACAATCACAAGCGCACACACACACACACACAATCACACTCACACACACAATCAAACGCACACACAAGCGCACACACACACACACACACAATCACACGTGCACACACACACAATCACACGTGCACACACACAATCACAAGCGCACACACACAATCACACATGCACACACACAATCACACGTGCACACACACAATCACACGTGCACACACACAAGCACACACACACACCGTGTTGTTTCAGTGTTGTTTCAGTGTTGTTTCAGCGTTGTTTCAGCGTTTCCTCCGTTACTAGTTCTAAAATGACATTTTGAAACCAATGAAGGATCGGCACAACACATGACGCTGTGGCTGAGGAAAGGGTTAAACCTCTCATGAGTGTTTTAGGGATGAAAAGCAGAAATGTCTTAAGATAAAATTCTGAACGATGTCTGAAGGTGGTAACCATAAGCAGATTAATTAAACGAATAGAAATGAAGATTAAAAACACAAATGATTAAACGATGTGTGTGTGCTCTGATGGAGTAATGTCTGCTGTAGTCTCTGTGGTGACTACACCAGACATTTAACTGTGGTGTGTTACAGATCATCGCACGTGTGAGCGTGGACAATCGGACTCGAGCTCTGGTTCAGTCTCTTCAGCGCGCGTCAGACGTGAAGCTCTACATCAGCAGAGTGGAGGAACTCATTCTTCATCTGCTGGAGTTCCCAGAAACACGATCAGTCGCGGTCAAGGTGAGTCCTCCTCCTCATCCTCCTCCTCCTCCTCCTCCTCCTCCTCATCATCATCATCCTCCTCCTCATCCTCCTGCTCCTCCTCCTCCTCATCCTCATCCTCCTCCTCATCCTCCTCATCCTCCTCATCCTCCTCCTCCTCATCCTCCTCCTCCTCCTAACCCTCCTCCTCA
>JAVLUX010000040.1:512500-515000 GCA_032164185.1 Moxostoma hubbsi
CATAATTATATCAAATCTCATTCAGGCATCTTTAAGTCTTCTGTAATATGAGGAAACTCCAAACAAACGTTCTGTTTGAGTCAAAAACACTCCTAGCAGCTCAGTGCATCCGGACAGTATTCCCAGCACTTCACTTTTCCCACATTTTGTTGTTACAGCCTTATTCCAATATAATGGATTTAATCAATTATCCTCAAAATTCTACAAAAAATACCCCATAATGACAACGGGAAAGAAGTTTGAAATCTTTTTTTTTTTTTTTTTTTTTTTTTTTTTTAATAAATAAATCACATGTGCATAAGTATTCACACCCTTTGCCATGACACTCAAAATTGAGTTCAGGTGCTTCCTGTTTCCACGGATCATCCTTGATGAACACCTGCTCCAGAGCGCTCTGGACCTCAGACTGGGGTGAAGGTTCATCTTCCAACAGGACAATGACCCTAAACACACAGCCAAGATAACAAAGGAGTGGCTACGGGACAACTCTGGGAATGTCCTTGAGTGTCCCAGCCAGAGCCCAGACTTGAAACCGATTGAACATCTCTGGAGAGATCTGAAAATGGCTGTGCACCGACGCTCCCCATCCAACCTGATGGAGCTTGAGAGGTCCTGCAAAGAAGAATGGGAGAAACTGCCCAAAAATAGGTGTGCCAAGCTCGTAGCATCATACACAAAAAGAGGCTGTAACTGGTGCCAAAGGTGCTTCAACAAAGTATTGAGCAAAGGGTGTGAATACTTATGCACATGTGATTATTTATTTTTTATTTTTTTATGTTTTTTGTATTTTTTTATTTATAATAAATTTGCAAATATTTCAAACAAACTTCTTTCCCGTTGTCATTATGGGACATTGTTTGTAGAAGTTTGAGCATAATTGATTAAATCCATTATTTTGGAATAATGCTGTAACGTAAAATGTGGGAAAAGTGAAGCGCTGGGAATACTGTCCGGATGCACTTCCCAGCGGTGCGGCGGTTAAACGGAGTGACATCACCGCTGGTTGCACGTTAAGTGCTATTATGACGTCATTTCATTAAACTAGAGTATCTTTTATTTATTTCAACTAAAATTTCAAATGCGACAGAAAAGATGCAATTAAATGTGTTCAACGTCACGTGCGACCGCTCGTGTGTTTCCATCAGCTGCTTCCTCGAGCTGAGCGATATGCACAAAATACTTTCACAATCTTTTTATATTAAAAATAATAATCACAATATCCAATTAAATCGGCAACACCCGGGTTGCATTTTGTGTGTGTGTGTGTGTGTGTGTATGTGTGTGTGTGTGTGTGTGTGTGTGTGTGTGTGTGTGTGTGTGTGTGTGTGTGTGTGTGAGTGAGTGAGTGAGTGAGTGTGTGTATATGTGTGTGTGAGTGAGTGAGTGTGTGTGTGTATGTGAGTGAGTGAGTGTGTGTGTGGTGAGTGGTGTGAGTGAGTGTGTGTGTGTGTGTGGTGAGTGTGTGTGTGAGTGTGTGTGAGAGAGTGTGTGTGTGTGTGTGAGAGAGTGGTGTGTGTGTGTGTTGTGTGTGTGTGAGAGAGTGTGTGTGTGTGTGTGTGTGAGAGAGTGTGTGTGTGTGTGTGTGTGAGAGAGTGTGTGTGTGTGTGTGGTGTGTGTGTGTGTGTGTGTGATGTGTGTGTGTGTGTGTGTATATGTGTGTGTGAGTGTGTGTGTGTGTGTGTGTGTATGTGTGTGTGTGTGTGAGTGTGTGTATGTGTGTGTGTGAGTGTGTGTGTGTGTGTGTATATATGTGTGTGTGTGTGTGTGTGAGTGTGTGTATGTGTGTGTGTGTGTGAGTGTGTGTGTGTGTGTGTGTGTGTATATGTGTGTGAGTGTGTGTGTGTGTGTGTTGTGAGTGTGTGTGTATATGTGTGTTGTGTGTGTATGTGTGTGTGTGTGTGTGTATATATTGTGTGTGTGCTGTGTGTGTGTGTGTGTGTGTGTGTGTGGTGTGTGTGTGTGTGTGTGTATATATGTGTGTGTGTGTGTGTGTGTGTGTGTGTGAGTGTGTGTGTATATGTGTGTGTGTGTGTATGTGTGTGTGTGTGTGTGTCTGTGTGTGTGTGTGTGTGTGAGTGTGGCCTCAGTGAATCGCTCGTCTGAGGAGGGGGCAGTTAAAGACAATGAAGCTCTGTTGTGTCCGTCTGTCTCATGGGTTCATTTGTTCGTGTCTTTATTTTAAAGTAAGGAGGGTTTGTGTGTGTGTGTGTGTGGTGGGGGGGGGGGGGGGGGGGGTGTCCTGAGTTGAGTAAGAACAAAACTGAAGCTCTGGAATCTTCTCTTCTGGGTTTCCAGCATGCACCGCTGCACTCTGTCAGTGATCAGATCGAGACACTGAGATGTAATCACAATGTATAGATGTTTATGTGAACATCACAGATTGTTTGAAGGACTGATGTATGTATGACTTTCTTCTGAGGATCAAAACAAGATATTTAATGGAGATAGGACGTGTTTCTCACCCAAAACTGATCAGATTGCAACTCCACTGCAGTTGTAT
>JAVLUX010000040.1:520000-527500 GCA_032164185.1 Moxostoma hubbsi
AGGTAATACATAAGAGAAAATGTATTTCATTTAATCTGGTTGTGTTGCGTAAAAGAAAGATAGTAACACGCAGAGACCTTCACCCGTATTATTGGAGACCGCCATTGGACCGATAAACGGGCTTACACGATGTGGTTGCTAAGGTGTACTGAGTGATTTTAAGTGCATAGCTGTAAAGTTGCTAAGGTGTTTGGTGTTGCTAGGGCTTTGTTAGGGTGTTGCCGCGTCGACTGAGAACAGGAATGTTAAACCTTCGCGAATGTCTACGCAAGTGCTAACACTTTTCAAAATAAAAGTCCCACATTGAATTAAATACGATTATAAAATAAATACGAACATGAATTACAGTGTAAAATTAAATATTTCCTAACTCAGACTATTTTTGGATATCCCATGATATGGTGAAATTAACTTTATATTCATATGCTTTTTAAAAATAAAATTCAAAAATTTGAATCGAGCTACTGGTATAATGTTCTATATTATACACAGTCTAAATGCAGTTTGGAGCAAAAGACAGATATCGTTGTGATCACTGGGATCGCTGGTCAACAGTGTATCGCTATACGTGCGGCGCTAGCGAGGGGCATTCACACATGTCTTTGTGCTATAAGCTTCAGTCATTTATTACTTTGAACAAAAGAGCCTCAGTGTCTCCCCAGTGACGGGAACTTCTATTTCCATTTGATGTTTTGTGCCAATTTCCCCCAAAGTAAAGATGTTGTTCTCTTGGGAAATGCTGCTTTATTCTCAAACGTAGTTTTATCAGACGTTGAGCTGAAATAATCATTGTTATTAATGACGAGGGATTCCCTCAGGTGTTCCCGGAGTCACGTTCTCTTGGGAATCTCTATAGGGGTCCTCAGGAAGAGTGATCCGGATACTATAGATCCAGTTTGCTATTGTCTAGCCTGAAAAGGTTGTGATGGGACGCACCCCTCTGTGAGTAACTAGAGATGCTGGTTTTGTTAACCTGAAATGTTAGCTGTTCCTCTAGCGAGTCCACGGGCCTGTTGCAGTTGTCTTAATTCCACGCAGTGTGGGACGCATTAAAGTCGTGCAGTTGAAGAGAAAGTATGCTGTAGTTTTGGGAGCAGTAGGAGGTGTAATCACATGGAAATCGAGGCTCTTTCGGGGGGGTGCCCGTGTTTGTCTGAATGGATGAGTTTATCTGGACTAGGGAAAACCAGAGACGACTGTGATTGGATTCTTCATGGTAGAATAAAATCCAATTAGTTGTGGAGTGCTTCAGTCAGACTGCTGGGATTGTGATTCTTCTGAAGCTCGGATAGACCGCTGTGAAAGACTGATACATCTGCTGAAGTAAACATAAACATACGGCCTGCACCTGTACACACAGCAGATAATATCAACGAATGTTATTCACGACACGTGCGAGATATGAACAAATGCACCCAGTGCTGTTTATATGATGTTGGGTACATGTACATTGGGTCATGGGTAAGAGATGGCGTTATATATGCAGTATATATGTTCAGCCTTCTCATGACATTTAGTGTATATCTTGTCATGCAAGAAGTAAAATGCAGAAAATAATCTGTGCATCATTGTTCAACCTGGTGTCATAGAAATTCCGCCATTTTTGCATCAGTTTCCACTAGTGGCGCTGCAACAACTGCAACGGCAGATTATCAGTACATAAACACTTATGGGGTGTTCACATACAACGCTAATATCATTTTGGCCTCACTTTGCTCGCGCGAGCTGTATGTGAACACCTCCAGCGGTCAAACTCGCGCGAGACAGGAGGCGGGGCTTCTACGACAACTTCTCTTTCCGCCATCAACCACGGCCGATATCACAACACTGCTGCTCTGTATCTGTTGTGGAAGTCCCAGATAAGTCGGAAACACCAAACGGCGTCGTGTTTGTGTGTAGGATATTATACAATTATCCAGAGTTCTTCTGCTGCTACGTCAGTACGTCAGTGACAGTCGGACAATCTCAATGCTGATAGGCTTTCGCGACAACGCGTCATGTGAATTTCTCAACACGCGAATGCAGCGATTTGCGTTTTCGTTTCGTGCTATTCACTTAATTCACGGCGCCCGCTGCAAATTTGCATCTATTCGTGTCTTTGCATTGACTTTATATGTGATCGCGGCGCGCGAAACGCTCGATTCGCGTTGTATGTGAACGCACCTTTACTCTTCACCCTGTTCCTCACTCAATGTTATTTTATGACATCTAAACACTTTTACTAACGCACATGATCAACTACATTTCTAAGCTTGTCCGAGTGTGATCAGATGGTGCTCGACTGATGGAGCGTTGCACTTGTGATGTAAAGGAGCGGGTACTGAAGAGCACACCCGTCCAAAATGACACTAGTTGTGTTTTTCATCTCATGTTTGCTCTTTCTGACACTATCGGTCAGGTTTAGGTTTAAGGTTTAGGGTCAGAGGTCAGTTTTGTTGAGTGTTGACCTGATAAACCTCGTCTGTTTGAGAGAACATTAAACTCGCTATTAGCACCACACAGTGGACATTTCCCCTCAGAGCCGTGATGCAAACGAGTTCATTGCAACAATCCGTTTTATGGAATTTATGGAAACAAATATTCAAGACCGTTTCTCAGGACAGCTCCAACGGCTCGTTCTCCGTGAAAGAATCCAGACCTCATATTAACCCTCAACCCACCACTTCCACAAACCAGGTCCAGACCGCCTCCAGCCGTCGCCATGGCAACCTACACACATATCAAAGTGTCAGTCATGAAGAGCTGCCCCGTGTGAGGATGTGTCACGTACTGTACGAGTGTGATGTGTTCTCTCACATCCGTGAGGCTCACACACGCTAATAACCACAATTATGCATGAATATATGTGCACATACATATCAACAGTGTAACTGACACTTTCTTTAAGGGGAACGTTTCATTATATTTGCCCTTTTATTGAAGCTACTTTGATCATTACTTCATGTATTTCTATACGGCTTGGTATATTGTATTTTATTATGTATTCTAATGTATTTTTGAGTGTTGTTGGATATGTCCGCCGTGCACAGTGAAGCTAATTACCAACTGTGAAAGATGCGTTTGCATGATAACACATCCTCTGCCCTGCAGTAACACTGCCATGACTGGAATACATTAGTGGACACATTTAATATTAATATAGTATGTTAGCAACAGAAAGCAAATGTAATTACGGCTGAAAGAGTGTTGTGAGATCCTTACACTTGTGTTCTTCCAGCAACAGAACGATTAGCATGACAATAAAGACAAGTCAAAGAAAGGGAAAGAGGCGTTTGAAGTCGAAGTCATTCAGATTCACCACAAAGAATTTCTGCTCCGCTGGAAATAAACCACTGACATGTTTTACACCTTTTGTGCTGAAACATTTTTACAGCGTTTGACTTTCAAACCTTCAGGTCTCTGAGTGATTTTAAGGGCAGTAAAGGAGAGCAACTGTTGCTCTTATGTCTCAGTAGGAGGCCGTCTGTAGTGAGCGTTTATGACTGTGTTTGACTTCAGCGTGGAAATGATGGCATGAATGTCCGAGAGCTCACCGTGCTGCTGTTGTTCTGCTGACAGTGAAAGATTTGTCTCACATTAATGATGTCATTATGTCAAGAGTGCTCTTATAGTGATGTGAATGCATAGCTGTTGTCATGGTGATAATGTGACATTTGGTAAGAATTAGAGATGCACCCATTGCAATTTTCTTGGCCGATTCCGATTCCGAAGTGTGACCTGCCGATACCGATTTTTCCGATTCCAATTTTCTTTCTAAGAGCTATTATTGACCGCATATACAAACATAATCGACCTTTCTTCAATGCAAAATGTAATTTTCAAAATAAATAAATGATTAAATGTTACAATTTCCTCCAGGCATAGTTCCAGGATGTTCTCTGACGTCTGATATATAAAGTGTCTGTGACTGGAAAGAGGTAGAAATAACAATTAACTGCAAATGAGTTTATATAACAAAACAGATGTCATTTCCCACTATTTTTATAAATGGACCTTTTTCTATTTTTTACTCGTCTAACAAAACAATTCCAAATATTACAAGCCTATGAACAAAACTGAAGTGTCCAATACGCTCAACATTGACATTAAGCTTACGTTAGATCCCAAATATCAGAGGTGAAACTGATCGCTGCTTCAGGATCAGCTTGTAACCATAACTCGTCACTCACCCCCGTTTTTCCCGGGAGTCTCCCGTATTTCACACCCATCTCCCGCCCCCTCCCGTTTTGTTATTTCTCCCAGAAACTCCCGTAATTTGTCTGGCCCAAACCTCATTATATGAATAATCACATCAATATATTCCAAGGTTGTCCAGTTGCCAGATCTTGTATGAAACGCATCAAACTCACACAATCGACACATCATACACATTTCTAATAATTTGTGACCTCAACCTGGCAACCAAAACCCAGCTGCTCTTTTGAAATCTGCGCAGGCAGTAGATGTGAGAAGTTCGGAGAACGGCTGGTCATCCAGGAACATGAATTCCATATTTTCCCTCATAATTCCTTTGGTCTTTTTCGCTTCTCATACCAAGGAAAGAAAGGAGAGGATGCTGACTTCTGGCTGGCTCTGAGCTCTGGCTAGCTTTAGCCGCTTAACTTCTTTTTTAAAATGGGTATTTTCAGCCGGGTGAGGGTGTTTTAAATGTCTAATTAGGTTTGTTGTTCCGAACGTTATCGTGGTGGTTCCCCCACGGTTTACTTTAGCCTTACAAATATTACAAATTGCGAACTTTATGTATTTTTCACTCGCAGTGAAGATCTTCCACGCCAATGTCATGTTTTCATCCAGCTGTGACGTCATTGCCTGCGCTGCTGGCAACAAAACGGACCGGCTCGGAATCGGAAAGACGTGAGACTGACCGGCCGGTTACCGGTCCAAGCCGAGCATGCGGAAAACCGGCTGATTCCGGCCCCTGACCGGTCGATCGGTGCATCTCTAGTTAGAATCGTGCAACTGTAAACTAGCGGTCGACCGCTAGTGGGTTTTGCCGATACGGATGACTAAGGTGGAGAAACGGGCCGATAGCTGATGAATCGACCAATAGTTTTTCAAATCTATAATATGAATGATATAAAATAGTGCTGAACTTGAGGGTGCTTCCACACTAGCGCTTGTGGTGTGCACCCGGGGTTGAATGACGTTCGGTTTTCTGAATGTGGTTCGCTGCTAAAATGAATGCAATCGTATTAAACTGCTATTGATGATGTATAATCGACTCTTTGCAGGCTCCAGGTCACAGTTATTGTGCTTTAATGCATTTATCATACCAGTTTGTGTCCAATTCAATCACCTTCAGAGAGCAGCTCACATTCTTCACATTGCAACGCAACATGTGACTAAATTATGACAGAATTTGAATCACAGGGTGAACTACATCTTTAATTGCTGGGTTAGATTTGGCACAATTTGTGGAAAACCAATTATGTCTTGTTATGGATTTTTAGAGTACACCCCTGAGGACACGACACATACAGAGAGAGAGAGAGAGAGAGAGAGAGGGAGGTAGAGAGAGAGAGAGAGAGGGATGAGATAGTGATAGTGAGAGAGAGAGAGAGAGACAAAGTCAGAGAGAGAGAGAGAGAGAGATGAGATAGTGATAGAGAGAGAGAGAGGGAGAGAGAGGGAGAGAGAGGGATGAGATAGTGATAGTGAGGGGCGAGTGACCATCAGTAATCTCTCTCTCTATCTCTCTGTTCAATAGTGCAGCTTCAGCAGTCTGTTTGTTCATGTGCTCTTTTACAAAAAAGGAAATGTATTGCTCGTATTGTTATATTTTCAAGGATTTAATTATTGATTGGCTGGTGTAATTTTTTTAATTTATTGGAATATACTGGAAATGTAAATGGTTTAAACCAAACTGTCCATTTCCCTCTATCAGAGAGAAAGAAGGTGAGATGTAGACAGGTGAAGACAGCATCAGGTGTACATCAGACATATTTCACAGAATGAGACATTATTGCTCAGGGGCAACAGCACTGCATCAGTAACACACAGTGGAGTATACAGCACTGCATCAGTAACACACAGTGGAGTATACAGTCCTGTATCAGTAACACACAGTTGAGTATACAGTCCTGTATCAGTAACACACAGTGGAGTATACAGTCCTGTATCAGTAACACACAGTGGAGTATACAGCACTGCATCAGTAACACACAGTGGAGTACACAGCACTGCATCAGTAACACACAGTGGAGTATACAGTCCTGTATCAGTAACACACAGTGGAGTATACAGTCCTGTATCAGTAACACACAGTGGAGTATACAGTCCTGTATCAGTAACACACAGTGGAGTATACAGTCCTGTATCAGTAACACACAGTTGAGTATACAGCACTGCATCAGTAACACACAGTGGAGTATACAGCACTGCATCAGTAACACACAGTGGAGTATACAGCACTGCATCAGTAACACACAGTGGAGTACACAGCACTGCATCAGTAACACACAGTGGAGTATACAGCACTGTATCAGTAACACACAGTGGAGTATACAGTCCTGTATCAGTAACACACAGTGGAGTATACAGCACTGCATCAGTAACACACAGTGGAGTATACAGTCCTGTATCAGTAACACACAGTGGAGTATACAGTCCTGTATCAGTAACACACAGTGGAGTATACAGCACTGCATCAGTAACACACAGTGGAGTATACAGTCCTGTATCAGTAACACACAGTGGAGTATACAGTCCTGTATCAGTAACACACAGTGGAGTATACAGTCCTGTATCAGTAACACACAGTGGAGTATACAGCACTGCATCAGTAACACACAGTGGAGTATACAGTCCTGTATCAGTAACACACAGTGGAGTATACAGTCCTGTATCAGTAACACACAGTGGAGTATACAGTCCTGTATCAGTAACACACAGTGGAGTATACAGCACTGCATCAGTAACACACAGTGGAGTATACAGTCCTGTATCAGTAACACACAGTGGAGTATACAGTCCTGTATCAGTAACACACAGTGGAGTATACAGTCCTGTATCAGTAACACACAGTGGAGTATACAGCACTGCATCAGTAACACACAGTGGAGTATACAGTCCTGTATCAGTAACACACAGTGGAGTATACAGTACTGCATCAGTAACACACAGTGGAGTATACAGTCCTGTATCAGTAACACACAGTGGAGTATACAGCACTGCATCAGTAACACACAGTGGAGTATACAGTCCTGTATCAGTAACACACAGTGGAGTATACAGCACTGCATCAGTAACACACAGTGGAGTATACAGTCCTGTATCAGTAACACACAGTGGAGTATACAGTCCTGTATCAGTAACACACAGTGGAGTATACAGTACTGTATCAGTAACACACAGTGGAGTATACAGCACTGCATCAGTAACACACAGTGGAGTATACAGTCCTGTATCAGTAACACACAGTGGAGTATACAGTCCTGTATCAGTAACACACAGTGGAGTATACAGCACTGCATCAGTAACACACAGTGGAGTATACAGCAC
>JAVLUX010000040.1:532500-550000 GCA_032164185.1 Moxostoma hubbsi
AACACGTAATTAAAACACACGGTTGGAGGTGCAAATATCTGTTCGGTTGTTCTGAGAGAGGAAGAAACTGTGAATGTCAGATGGATTCATTCTCAGCATCTCTATAAATAGAGTTGAATGCTGTTTCCTGCATCTGTGTGTTGTTGATGTGAGCTTCAGGTACAGGTGTGCTCATATAGAGCTGTCTGTCGCTGAGGATATGGTTTGCCTCGCAGATTTTTTGTTTAACAGGAGTTTGTGTCAGTATAAACTCATTAGATGTATAATGTATAACTGACACACACACACACACACACACACACACACACACACACACACACACACACACACCTGTGCTGACTGCACTCATCTTTGGCCGTCTGTCTCTCAGAGTTGAATGTGTTCTGTCAGACCGCTGGTTTGTGCTTCTGAATGTCAATGTGGCTCATTATGTGTGTAGATGTCTATATGACATTCAGTGCATGAATCACACATCACATGAATTCATATGGCAGTGAGTCACCCTAAAATCTGATACTGTATGTGCTGCCCCCACATCACCACAGAACAGAATAGAACAGAACATAACAGAATAGAACAGAGCAGAATAGAACATAACAGAATAGAACATAACAGAATAGAACCGAACAGAATAGAATAGAACATAACAGAATAGAACCGAACATAACAGAATAGAACAGAGCAGAATAGAACAGAGCAGAATAGAACGTAACAGAATAGAACATAACAGAATAGAACCGAACAGAATAGAATAGAACATAACAGAATAGAACCGAACATAACAGAATAGAACAGAGCAGAATAGAACAGAGCAGAATAGAACGTAACAGAATAGAACAGAGCAGAATAGAACATAACAGAATAGAACATAACAGAATAGAACCGAACAGAATAGAATAGAACATAACAGAATAGAACCGAACATAACAGAATAGAACAGAGCAGAATAGAACAGAGCAGAATAGAACGTAACAGAATAGAACATAACAGAATAGAACCGAACAGAATAGAATAGAACAGAATAGAACAGAATAGAATAGAACAGAGCAGAATAGAACATAACAGAATAGAACAGAATAGAACATAACAGAATAGAACCGAACAGAATAGAATAGAACAGAATAGAACAGAATAGAATAGAACAGAGCAGAATAGAACATAACAGAATAGAACAGAATAGAACATAACAGAATAGAACCGAACAGAATAGAACAGAATAGAACATAACAGAATAGAACCGAACAGAATAGAACAGCGCAGAATAGAACATAACAGAATAGAACATATCAGAATAGAACAGAGCAGAACAGAACAGAATAGAATAGAACAGAATAGAATCGAACAGAGCAGAATAGAACAGAGTAGAACAGAACAGAATAGAACATAACAGAATAGAACAGAGCAGAATAGAACAGAGCAGAATAGAACAGAACAGAATAGAACAGAACAGAACATAACAGAATAGAACATAGCAGAATAGAATAAAACAGAGCAGAATAGAACAGAACATAACAGAATAGAACATAACAGAATAGAACAGAGCAGAATAGAATAAAACAGAACAGAACATAACAGAATAGAACATATCAGAATAGAACAGAGCAGAACATAACAGAATAGAACAGAACAGAGCAGAGTAGAACAGAACAGAATAGAACCGAACAGAATAGAACAGAATTTCGGCGATGATTTTAAACTACAAAACTACAGGTGAAAAACAGCCTTAGAATGATGTTATTTGTACACAGAGATCAGAAGATCTGTTACTGACTTCAGCAGCTCATTATAATGAGTCCAAAGATGGGAAACAACACCGGTTTTAACCTAACCTAACTCCAGAAGTATTAAAGATATCTTAATATTCTTTGGGATTCTGCCTCAGAATAATCTTTTCTCTTTTTATCTCCATTTTTCAGGCCCTATGTGGTGAAATCCCAGAGATATGAGGCTCTCAATACGGCTCCATGCCAACAGTATATCAGTTATATTAGTGCCCACACGCGGGTCATCCAGACAGATCTTAGAGTTATAACCGTATATATTTTAAAGGAATATTCCCGTTTATGGTCAAATCCAGATGAAAGCTCGTGTCCCGGGATATCAGCAGGTGAATATGAGAAACACTCGTTCTGCATCTCTGACACATGAAAGAACACGACAGGAACCTCTGATCTCCTCTGCATATGGTGTGTTTGATCTAATGAACATATGGCTTCATTAATAAAACACCTGTTATTATGTGTGTGTGTGAGCGCTGCTAACGTGTCACGCGTGTTCTTCAGAAGAGGAACGGCACTGTTTGTTTGTGCTCGTGAAATACGATACAAGTGAAAGACACGACTGAGTCCGAGTCTCTCTCCCATTTAAAAACTCCCATTTGGCCCTCGGATCGCCATGGAAACCAGTCTGTCCCGTTCTGTGTGTGTGTTCTAAATCTTGTTTGGATGTAGAAAGGGGGCAGGTTGACCTCGGCGTCCTCTCCATGAGATTTGGGTAGTAAATCTTGTAAATATCCCTTCAGACTGTTGCCATTGTCCTGGTTTTGTGTTCTGTGCTGCTGCATTTAATCCCACAGGATTGTGTTTCACTCGACCACTTTGTGTTTTAATTCTGAATCTGTCTCGGGTTCGTTACGGCCTCAGAACCCGTATAACACTCTCACGTGTCAAACGCTCTGATCAAAATCATTGCATATTGATTCAGAGTCTCTGATTCCCTGTTAAATGGACGCTGTCATTGTCCCAGCGCAGATTGTGCAACTGGATTTAGTGTGTGAATGGAGGATTGATTTGAGATGTGTCACTTGAGCTCGATAAATAAACACATTCAATACGTTACAGGCTTCATTAAAGTGCTGCATTGATGCTGAATGAGTGAGCGGACAGCTGCTGTTTCACAATGACATTCAAGCAATGAATGATGTTGTTTTAATGGATATTAGCCGTGTTTGCACAAAACGCACATTGTTTCTGAACTGTGTCACGCAGACAACAGAAACCAGTGGTCTGCGGTGGTCTGAGGCGCTGCTTTTATGATTGGGGTAGTTTTTGCCCCCTCCGTAGGGTACTTGAGGCACACTTGAGAGGGGTCCAAATCCTGTTAGATTTGACAGCCAATCAAAGACGAGCTGCGTTCACTGAGTTCACCTCACAAAAACACGAGATCTCTTGAAGGCAGACGTTCATATCTTGGTAAATCTGAACATAGTTTGACACTCTGAGCGATGGAGGCAGCGATGAATCGCCCAATTATTCACCAAATCAATTAACCATCTGTGTACTGGTCACATGCATGAAAACCAGTGGTTTATTTACACAACAACAAATGACTCTTTTGAACCGGTTCTTTTGAATGAATCGGCCAAATAAGATTGACGAAACAGGTTTGAACTCAGGAGCTCGGGATAGTGGCTTGGCTTTCTCCATGAATCACATGACCACTGTGTGACCATGTGACCGCTGATGATCTACTGGAGATTAATTACTGCTCATGTTCTTAATGTAAATATTCACTTTGTAGTCTTTATATGGTAGCCTAAGACATTGGACGTGATTGTAGAGTGCCTATTTTCTTTCTTCTGCTTTTTCTGTTTATTATAGTTTTTTGTGTGGTTTCCCCCCAATCTGGAACGCCCAATTCCCAATGCGCTCAGAGTCCTCGTGGTGGCGTAGTGACTCGCCTCAATCCGGGTGGCGGAGGACGAATCTTAGTTGCCTCTGCGTCTGAGACCGCCAATCCGTGCATCTCATCACGTGACTTGTTGAACGTGTTACCGTGGAGACCAGGGCTGGACTGGGAAGAGAAATCGGCCTGGGATTTTACATAACAACTGGCCCAAAAGTTGTCTGCTGGCCTCTTCTGCATATCACGGCGCCATTTTGTGGTCCGTTCTGCATAACGCGGTGGCTCATTTTAGCTTAACGCGTCCCATTCAGCCTGTTTCGCGGCCGACCCACCAGCCCATTCGGTTCTCCCAATGGCCCCGATCGGCCCCAAAGTATTCTCCCGAAAGCCAGTCTGCCCCGATCGGTTCCAAAGTGCGTTGGCCCATCGGGAAAATGCCCCACCGAGAGCGAGAACCACATTATAGTGACCACGAGGAGGTTACCCCATGTGACTCTACCCTCCCTAGCAACCGGGCCAATTTGGTTGCTAACCCCATGTGACTCTACCCTCCCTAGCAACCGGGCCAATTTGGTTGCTAACCCCATGTGACTCTACCCTCCCTAGCAACCGGGCCAATTTGGTTGCTAAGGAGACCTGACAGGAGTCACACACCACACCCTGGATTCAAACTCACGTCTCCAGCGGTGATAGTCAGCGTCAGTACTCGCTGAGATACCCAGAGCGCACTATTCTGTTTATTATTGATATTGTTTGGTTGCACAATCTAAATTGAGCAATTCTGTCATTTGGCAACTAAATGTTTTAGTTTATGAGCCGATTTCGCCATAGTCATATATTTATTTATTTTTTTTGTAGTTTGGAGCTCTGATTTATAATTAATTACATACATTTATTGCATTCTATATAACTTTTGTTTCTTTGTTTAATATAAAGAAAAGTTCAGATAAATGCACAAATCATGTTGAATATGCATGATATGAATTTGTCATGTTTACATGTTAAATTACATGCGAGAACAAGTGCAAAATAACCTTTATTCCCCACATTCATTTAGTATTTATTTCCCTGTCGTGTGCTTGATTAATCGAAATTATTTAATGCAACTTTATGTTGTAATTCCTTTGAGAAACTGTGATTTGATGACACGTGAAGTGGCAAAATACGGTGATCAGCCGGTGGTGTTTGATATGTGTAGAAATGTTCATATGTGTCTAATGAAATATGTCTTGAAGTGTAACGTGAGATTGGAAGGTTCCGGACTGAGTTTCATTGTCTGAAGAGACACACAAAACACTTTGAGCTGGATTATGTTTCGGTCTTTTGTAAAAGAGCTCCACACGGAGAGAATAGAGACGCTTTGAAAAGGAGATCGCCCTCTATTGTCACGAGCTGCGAGACGTTCTCACATCACTCTTCTTAATGGCAGCAATAACTGCAATAAACACACGAGCACGACTCATGAAACATCTGCCGCTGATGGGAACGGAAGTCTTCACGTCTGTCCTGAAGCACTTCCGGAAGTCACCAGAAGAGTCGTGACTGACCTCTGTGAATCTCTCCACTGTAACACCAAACAGCAAGATATTTGAAATAAATATCTAAACACCCTTAAAAAGACAAATCATATACTGAGACTTATTCTCAAACGTTCATTTGCATTAATATATGGAGAATGTTTATTGTACATATAAGATCAAACTATTTGCCAGTTGTTTTATAAGTTAGTGCATCTGAAGGATGTTCAAATAAAACATGGATTAACCGTGTAAAACCCATTCATTGACATTTTATACTTCCTGATTGTGTTTATATGATTATAAAATCTAGATTTCTAAGCAGATTTTATTTTGGGTTGAATTTTGTGACTTTATGAAGTTGTGACATACAGAACAACATTTCCCCCCCCCCCGACACTGTTGCTATGATACGGTTCAGAGTGTTTGTTAATGTGTCGGTGGTTTGAGTTTGAAATGAAACAAATGTTGCAGTTTTGCCACATGGAGGGTCTGCGGGTTAAATGTGTTTTGCAGTTTAGGATGTTCCAGTTACTTTTTATATTTGTATTTATTTTTCTATTTGTAATCTTTTATAAATGGGATAACTTCAGTTAATAAAATAACAAACGATCAAGCAAATAAAGTGTGTAAATGTCTGCTGTAGTTTTAGTATTGTGCCATGTTCACATGAAAGTAGGAAATGTTTAACCTCCATTGAGACAAAGACAAAAGATTGATTTCATCCTGCAGTGAGGGGCGGAGCTCTGTGCGTGTGTGTGTGTGCGTGTGTGTGTGTGTCATTCACACATGGACTGACGCTGGTGACACATGTGGATGTGACTCTTTCATTTCAATGGATGTTTATTTGTGTGATAGTGCTGAAGGACTGCTGCAGTGAAGGTAAAAGTGTTCATGTTTTAGATGTTTAGAGTTTGTGAATGTTGTTAGCAGGTGCGCACACACACACATAATCACGTCTGCATGAAGAACTGTTGTGTGTTTTCTCCAGGAGATTTTAGGAGAAATGTTTGATCATCAAGTAGAGATACAAGAGCGCTCTGAGAAGTGTTTTAATTGCATGATGGATCTGTGAGCAGTATTGATCATCTCTGGACTGGAATACATGTAGAAGTTTTAACTTTACTGATGTAACAAAACTCTATTTCTGATGCCGATGAAGATTGAATCAGTGAATTCAGACAATCAGTTTTCTATTTACTGTTAGAGTTTAAATGTGTAGAGTTTGTTCAGAAACAACCTCATGATGATCTGTGTGTGTGTGTGTTTCAAAGCTGCCTAAAAACTGAACTTGTGCTGGTCCAAGCTGGTTTATGTTGTTTTGGTGTTGTTTACCAGCAAAAAAGAAGCTGGTTGACTGAGGGATGCTAATTAATCTTGTTAAGAATCTTTATGGGATGCCAGCCAGTGCTCCAGACTAACATTTGAGAGCGGTGGCACCGTTGGCACCAAGTTCTACAGATTGAGGCACCAGCAGCTGATTTGGTAGCATCAGTGGGTGGTCTGGCACATACAAAATGAAATATTGACAGACACTAATAAATACCAATAAAACTGCATAATCTGTCCCACTGAACTGCCCATAAGAGTTTCAGTCAGGATACACAGGTTAATGTACTAGGCTTCATTCATGAACATTTCGTAAATATACAAAATAATTGTGAATAATTTCCACTAAAATGGAGCTTCCCTAAAACTTTCCTCCAGATTCACGAATGCTTCGTATTCCCCAGATTTGTTAATACAACTTGTGTTAGAGAATTCCAGACATTCATAAATAGGACGTTCATGCACAATTATCATAATCCACACCCATGAAAACACCATATAAGGAAATACTCCCTAATAAATGAGAATAAGGATATTTTAACATATATGTGAAGAGGAATAAAAGGTTGTTTTTTTTAAGTGCATTCACATCGTAAAATATTGATATAGCAAACACTCGCATCTAAAATAATGTGAGGAATTTACAGTCATCATTGCTGTCATCCGAGGTTATTTGTTAATTAAACAGTCCAAGAGGTCAATAAAAATGGTTTGACATGAAGCTTTAGAGTAAAACATTTTCAGTTCAGTCGACAGGTCACAGGAGGATGTCCACCACCATCTCTGGTTCAGTTGAGTGCATCGCCAGCATCTTTGGAGAAACTTCTTGAGCAAATCTGAGACTGTGCGGTGATACAATTCCATTGTGACTGTACAGTGATACACTTCCATTGCGACTGTGCAGTGATACACCTCCATTGCGACTGTGCAGTGATACACTTCCATTGCGACTGTGCAGTGATACACTTCCATTGCGACTGTGCAGTGATACACCTCCATTGCGACTGTGCAGTGATACACTTCCATTGCGACACTGCAGTGATACACTTCCATTGCGACTGTACAGTGATACACTTCCATTGCGACTGTGCAGTGATACACTTCCATTGCGACTCTGCAGTGATACACCTCCATTGCGACTCTGCAGTGATACACTTCCATTGCGACTGTACTGTGATACACTTCCATTGCGACTGTGCAGTGATACACCTCCATTGTGACTGTGCAGTGATACACTTCCATTGCGACTCTGCAGTGATACACCTCCATTGTGACTGTGCAGTGATACACTTCCATTGCGACTCTGCAGTGATACACCTCCATTGTGACTGTACAGTGATACACCTCCATTGTGACTCTGCAGTGACACACCTCCATTGCGACTGTACAGTGATACACCTCCATTGCGACTGCGCAGTGATACACCTCCATTGCGACTGCGCAGTGATACACCTCCATTGCGACTGTGCAGTGATACACCTCCATTGCGACTGTCCGGTGATATGCCTCCATTGTGACTGTACGGTGATACACTTCCATTGTGACTGCGCAGTGATACACTTCAATTGTGACTGTACAGTGATACACTTCCATTGTGACTGCGCAGTGATACACCTCCATTGTGACTGTGCAGTGATACACCTCCATTGCGACTGCGCAGTGATACACCTCCATTGCGACTGTGCAGTGATACACCTCCATTGCCACTGCGCAGTGATACACTTCCATTGCGACTGTGCAGTGATACACTTCCATTGCGACTGTGCAGTGATACACCTCCATTGCGACTGTGCAGTGATACACCTCCATTGCCACCTGTGCAGTGATACACCTCCATTGCCACTGCGCAGTGATACACCTCCATTGCGACTGTGCAGTGATACACCTCCATTGCGACTGTGCAGTGATACACCTCCATTGCCACTGTGCAGTGATACACCTCCATTGCCACTGCGCAGTGATACACCTCCATTGCGACTGTGCAGTGATACACCTCCATTGCGACTGTGCAGTGATACACCTCCATTGCCACTGCGCAGTGATACACCTCCATTGCCACTGCGCAGTGATACACCTCCATTGCGACTGTGCAGTGATACACCTCCATTGTGACTGTGCAGTGATACACCTCCATTGCGACTGTACGGTGATACACCTCCATTGCGACTGTACGGTGATACACCTCCATTGTGACTGTACAGTGATACACTTCCATTGTGACTGTACAGTGATACACTTCCATTGCGACTGCAACAATATTCAAAGAGATAGAATGTCTGAAGAAGGTCATTGACCAAAACATGTCACAAATATTACAGATTTAAAAGCTTTACGACAGTGTACAAGCTTTTTCTTTTTTCCCCATTGTATTGTTTACGCAACTGTCAGCGATTTCTAGATAAAAATTTCATAGTTTGTTTCTGTATACTGGAAGGCTCAGAGCTCGAGACTCGACTCGAGTCCTGATTACCCGTCTGACTTTACTTATTTTGATAAATTATGGATCTAGAAAACACGGGTAGAGGAGGGATGTCAGGAGGATTGACTCCATGTGTTCATTTAAGATTTCACCACTGACAATACGTCAACTGAACGCGATTTACCAATGCCTATGAAAGCTAAATAATAGAGCTTATATCAAATAAAAAAACAGTCATTTTTTTAATCAAATGCAAATCCATGTCAAGAACGTCTGCTGGAATTAAGTAGAGTTGGGAAAATTAGTACAAGCATCTCTGGGAATTTCTGAAGGCAAACTGATCCAGTTCCTTTAGATGTTCATGCTAGATGTGACCGTGAAGCTGATGAAGGTTTTCATGTTCTGAGCATGTGTTTCTGTCTGCTTTCAGATTGAACAGAAGAACCGAGCAGGAGATCAGATCTTCTCTGGTGAGTTCAAACATCATCACGCTGGTTTCTTCTCTCGCTGAAGATCTCTGGAATATCTGAAGGATGTCAGGCATCTGTTTACTCATATTCGGCAGATGTTTATCCGGGTTCTGACTGGATTTTGGCTGGAAAGAAATGGTCGTATTGGGCAGTTTCATAGTTCTTTGTGAATTATTACTTTGTCTAAAGCGAGGTAGAAATGAGAATAATGCAATAACACAAGCGATTTCCTTTAAGAAGTTGAGGAATACAGCACTCACAGATGAACATGCTAGAACAGATGTTAAAGTGTGAGAAAATAGTGAAAGAATATTTCAGAACAGTGTTTTATTCAGAGGACCTGAAAGATTCAGTTCAGTTGTGAAATGGTGATCTAGACGAGACGTGCATATAAAAGTGTTCAGATATCTTGATTTTATTAAGATGTTAAAAATCTTGCACATTGCATCCATAGAAAATGAAATTGTGAAATTCTTTATTTATTCCGGGACCAAAAAATACAAAAGTTCTCTGTGCAAAAAGCAACAAAACTGTTTTTATCGCCATTAGTGTGCAAATCAAAGCAGCGCACCTGATTGTCTGTGCACATCTTCTAATGAATGCTTTCATGATATAGATATTCATTGCACATGTATACATAGTGTGCAAATAATGTATAGAACTATATTGATAATTGCAAACATAATATCATGAAAAACAAAAATAGAATAAAGAGGATCAACATAATATAAAACTATTACAATCTTCCCATAATATACAGTACATCATGTCATGATATAAATTATAAATCACATATATTCTAATACAATCAGGTTTAACAGCTGTCAAGCATATTGTCAACTCAAGCAACAGTCGTTTTTATCATACACAATTATTATAAACCCAAACATTCATGATGGAGACTTTTACATTTTACACAAAGACTCTGCAAACATTGTGTTTTATCTTCTACACGCATTGACGTTTGTTTCAAACACAACTCGTTCTGTCTGTGAGTACATACTACAGGATCAGATGAGGGTCATATGGCGAGGGGGGGGGGTCTCTGCAGGTGAACAGCCAATAAGATTTAACAGCAGGTGTGAGATCAGCGGTCACATGACAGATGGACAGAAGTCACCACAGGAACACAATGTGTCTGAATATGCATCACAGTGACAAAAACTGTGTTTGCAGTGGACACTACCATAATACTACCATACTACTACCATATTACTCATACTACACATACTACTACCATACAACTCATACTACTACCATACTACACATACTACTACCATACTACTCATACTAGTACCATATTACTACCATACTCATACTACTTCCATATTACTACCATACTACTCATACTACTACCATATTACTACCATACTACTACCATACTACTACCATATTACTCATACTACACATACTACTACCATACTACTCATACTAGTACCATATTACTACCATACTCATACTACTTCCATATTACTACCATACTACTCATACTACTACCATATTACTACCATACTACTACCATACTACTACCATATTACTCATACTACACATACTACTACCATACTACTCATACTACTACCATAATACTACCATACTACTACCATACTACTACCATATTACTCATACTACACATACTACTACCATACAACTCATACTACTACCATACTACACATACTACTACCATACTACTCATACTAGTACCATATTACTACCATACTCATACTACTTCCATATTACTACCATACTACTCATACTACTACCATACTATTTCCATACTACTACCATATTACTACCATACTACACATACTACTACCATACTACTATCATACTACTACCATAATACTACCATACTCATACTACTTCCATATTACTACCATACTCATACTACTTCCATATTACTACCATACTACTCATACTACTACCATATTACTACCATACTACTCATAATACTACCATACTACTATCATACTACTACCATACTACACATACTACTACCATACTACTACCATACTACTCATACTACTACTATACTACTCATACTAGTACCATATTACTACCATACTACTATCATACTACTACCATACTACTCATACTACTAATATACTACTCATACTACTTCCATATTACTACCATACTACTCATACTACTACCATATTACTCATACTACACATACTACTATCACCATACTACTACCATACTAGTCATACTACACATACTACTACCATACTACTATCATACTACTACCATACTACTCATACTAGTACCATATTACTACCATACTCATACTACTTCCATATTACTACCATACTACTCATACTACTACCATACTACTTCCATACTACTACCATAATACAACCATACTACACAAACTATTTCATACTACTACAATACTACTATCATATTACTCATACTACTACCATTCTACTACCATACTACTCAATCTACTACAATACTACTACCATACTACTTCCATACTACTCAATCTACTACCGTACTACTACCGTACTACTCTACTACTACCACCAAACTACTCATACTACTACCATACTACTCATAATACTACCAAACTACTACCATACTACTTCCATACTTCTACAACTACTACTACTACTACTACTACCTTACTACTCACACTACTACCATACTACTACCATACTAGAAATGATGCTCTGAATACCCAGATGACCTGCTGTACAAACTCATTATGCAGTATACATACAACAGGACTGCATGTGATGTGTGCAGTGAAATGTCATAAACAATATTGAAGATTGTTTGAATTGCTGCAGGTTTGATTCACCTGATTGTACAGTTGATTGATGTGGTCTCATGTGATGTGACTGATGGATTTACACCTGTGGAAGAGGGATGAGTGCTTGTCAGTATTACAATCTGAGACATTGAGGTCAACAGCAGGACACACAGTGAGTGTGCAGTGGATTGTGGGTGACCTGATTCTGGCACTGCTCTGTATTACCCTGTTACTGTGACCTCCATAAATCACACACTGACAAGCTCAACACAATCTGTCTGCAATATCCACTCTTCTGCTCTGAGATCATTTATTTCACTAGACAGTCTTTATCTTTAAAGAGAGTCAGATACACCAGTGAAACGTCCTTTAATGCAACTTTAAAACGTTGTGTTTGTGTTTGGATCAAGCTGATCTTAAACCAGCTGATTGATGTATGATATATTATAACACTGACATCTAATTGAATAATCACATGATGTGAGTGTATCTCTTGAAGTGATTTAATGACAGTAAAATCATGTTCACACACATATTGTTCATGTCTTGTGTCTATACTTGTGAAACAGTATTTTAGTGTGTACAGATTAAAGACACACACACACACACACACAGATTAAACCCCATTGACTTGCATTGGAAGTGTCCCAGAAAGAAGAAAAGGAGCAACGAGTTAAAATATATTTTTGTGGTGATCAACATTATAACACAAACGCTGTGGACTGAGATTAACTGGAATATTCCTTTAATGATGTAATAATCCATTCACCTGTCGTGTTCAGATGATTAT
The DNA here is from genome assembly GCA_032164185.1 of Moxostoma hubbsi. NCBI lineage: Eukaryota > Metazoa > Chordata > Actinopteri > Cypriniformes > Catostomidae > Moxostoma > Moxostoma hubbsi. Next base: position 545,402 of record JAVLUX010000040.1, read on the forward strand.
ATGTTCGTGAAGTTTTACAGCATCATGTGTAGATGGATGATGTTCTGAAATTATTTCTTGAAGCGTTGGGATTAATATGATTTTAGAGTGTTTGTGATGAAATGAAATTGAGTATTCCAGATGAAATCTTTAATAGCGTTTGGTGCGTGTGCTTGTGAACGCCCCTCACCCGCCGCGGGCCACACAGAGTTTGGTTTTCTCACACTTTCGATGAGGTTTTCTTTGTGAGGTCTGGAGGGTCGTGGCTTTTGTGAGCGCTGATGGGGAAATGATTTCTATTCACCTGCAGAGTCTCAATGAACTGAAAAGAAGTCCAGAGAATATTCCAGAAGATCTTCTGAAGTCATCAGTATCTCAACATGTTGTAGTTCTGAGAGAACTGCATTATGATGCATCAGACGTGACACTGATATGAGTTTAGTCGGGCTGTTCTTGATTATCAGATACATCTGCAGTTTCATGGTCACACTCGGTGACTGCGATCCGTCCGTCTGTGTGTTGTAAAGCAGCTGCTGTACGGTTACAGGACATCTGCATCTCAATGGGGCGTCTTTAATCCTCTGTGATTGTATTTCCTGTGCTGTTCTCAGGACTGTGGAGCGCCTCACGGGAACTCTTTGAGTCGAGCAGGTGCAGTTCATGAGAGGAGTTATTCTCACACCGTTACTGTCCTACAGTCAGAGGGGTTATTGCTCATACCTCCAGTTTGGGATTACAACAAACCCCTAAATCAGGCCACATCTTGCCATTCATGTCAATGTTTACCTGAACTCACCCATTAACAGTGATGTGTGTGTGTGTGTTTATGAGTGTGTGTGTGTGTGTGTGTTTATGTGTGTGTTTATGAGTATGTGTGTGTGTGTGAATGTAAAGTGCAGCAGGCGTGTCCGTCACCTGGATTTGATCTCTTACTCTGAACACCTGTGTCTTTTATGTGTGTATGTGTTTGTGTGTTGTGTATATGTGTGTGTGTGTGTATGTGTATCTGTGTTTGTATGTATGTGTTGTGTATGTGTATCTCTGTTTGTATGTGTGTGTGTGTATGTGTATCTGTGTTTGTGAGTGTGTTGTGTGTGTATCTGTTTGTGTCGTGTATGTGTTGTGTGTGTTTTTATGTGTATCTGTGTGTGTATGTGTGTTTATGTGTATCTGTGTTTGTGTGTGTGACTGTGTTGTGTGTGTATCTGTGTTTGTGTGTGTGACTGTGTGCTGTGTGTATCTGTGTTTGTGTGTTATGTATGTGTGTTTGTGTGTATGTGTTCTGTGTGTATCTGTGTTTGTGTGTGTGACTGTGTGAGAGTGTGTTGTGCGTGTGTTTGTGTGTTGTGTATGTGTTCTGTGTATCTGTGTTTGTGTGTGTATCTGTGTTTGTGTGTATGTGTGTGTATCTGTGTTTGTGTTGTGTGTGTGTATCTGTGTTTGTGTATGTATCTGTGTTGTGTGTGTGTGTGTATCTGTGTTTGTGTGTGTGACTGTGTGAGAGTGTGCTGTGTGTGTGTATCTGTGTTTGTGTGTTATGTATGTGTGTTTGTGTGTGTATGTGTTCTGTGTGTATCTGTGTTGTGTGTGTGACTGTGTGAGAGTGTGTTGTGCGTGTGTTTGTGTGTTGTGTATGTGTTCTGTGTGTATCTGTTTGTGTGTTGTGTATGTGTGTTTGTGTGTGTATCTGTGTTTGTGTTGTGTGTGTGTATCTGTGTTTGTGTGTGTGACTGTGTGAGAGTGTGTTGTGTCTGTGTGTGTGTTTTGTGCGTGTGTTTGTGTGAGAGTGTGTTGTGTATGTGTGTTTGTGTATATGTGTGTTGTGTCTGTGTGTGTGTTTTGTGTGTGTGACTGTGTTGTGTATGTGTGTTTGTGTATATGTGTGTTGTGTCTGTGTGTGTGTTTTGTGTGTGTGACACTACGGATCTAAGGATATCTGGATCAGTATATTATCGGCTTTGATACTGAAGCTTTTAAGCTACGTTAATCCGGATACATTTGAAAACGGTGTTTTTGTTTAAAAACTCTCTCCGTCCACACTAACGTTTTCAAGTGTCTTCCAAAAGTTGCTCGTTCACACTGAAATGTACAAAAACACTTAAATCGTGTCACTGCGCATGCGGGAAATCCCCGCTGCATGTTCGGTCTGAAACGCAATTGTCCTCGTGATCCGTCGCCGGACACAACTCCGAGTGAACTTCCCGTCGCCTTTGAAGGAATGTGACGATTGTACAAAGTGACATTTATATTTTAACAACGCCATCAAAGTGAGTGTCAGACACAACAGCGCCGCTACAACACGGGCCGCCATCTTGATTGTTTTGGTTGGACAGATCACATGACTAAAGCGTCCGTTTTCCCAGTCCGCACTACAACACCAAAACGCCGTTTTCAAATGTATCCACTTTGGAGTGTTTTCAAAACGCCATCTCGGTGTGGATGGAAGGACAGAGAGAAGAAGAAGCGTTTCCAAAATAAAATAGTTCGGTTCACTTATAATATACATTTAGAACGGCACCGGAGGAGCATTTGACCACAATCTAAACAAGAAGTGAATTAAACTTCTGTGAACTACAAACAGACACTTACAGGACGTCCCGGAGACTTCAGAATGTCAAAATAAAAGCACGATGAGTTAAAAAGTGCACAACTTAAATATATTACTGTTGTATTTAAAATTAAAAGTCAATAATAATAATAATAATAACTATATATATATCATTAGTATTTGTTTACAATTTATAATAATATTTAAGTTGAATGTGTTCCAAAAAATTACTGTGAAAAATGAGCTGATGTTTGAAACAACTAAATTAATAAAAATTCAATTTTTGGCAAAAAAAAAAGAAGTGATGTTCAAGTGATGTTTACCACAGACATCTTTTACTCATAACATCAGTTTATATTGATGAAACACACAGGAATATCCCGTTTCATTCATCTGTTGTACTTTCAATGTACTGACGGTGTCAGAGAAAGTTCCAGTGCACTGAGAATCACAACAACAATAGAAGCGCTTGTGAAATGATCCGTCAGCACATGGTAAAGCCGGCGGGGAGAGACTCTATTGATCAGAGATGTTTCTAGAACACCAGAGAGCTGAATGAGCAGAGCTCACTGATGTCAGTGTCCCGACCGTCTCTCAACATTAACATGACAATAACAGCTATAACTATGTTATTACCATGGTAATAGTCCTCCATGCTCCTCTTACAACGAGTCAATCTCTGGAATGTTCCGCTCTGTTAATACACATGCGGTTTCGGCTGTTTTAAGAACACAGATAGACTTTGTTCATCTGTATTTGTCCTGGGACGACAGAATAAGTCTTACAGAGTGTGTTTAGGTGAGATATTATCCTGCGCGGGACACACGTCGCAGAGAACGAATCAGGACGGATGCGTTTTGCTCTTTTTCCTTTGGCTTATTGAAAAGGTCAACACTGTGCAGGAAAGGGATTTCTGAAAGAGGTGCATCGCCATGGATACGGCAGTGTGACGGAGGTGTCGCGCTTATGTTGGCATACACACGGATCCGTGCCCGCGTTCAAACGTTACTCATTGACAAGAGCAGAGATTGGCTGCAGTGTTCCCATATGCAAATGAAGTCCCTCCCCTCATTAGCATATGAAGGGGTTACGTCTGGCCTCCTCACACATGCACTGATCTGAGAACTGTGCGCTCTCATTGACTGCTGTCATTGTGTTTTACAGTCTAACAGAACTACAGAGGCCCGTCAGGGTCACATTCACCCCTTCATGTCATTTTAATGACTTCTAAACTGATTTGGGACCTGTTATCCTCCTTTGATGTGATCGTTTTGAGGTCAGGTGGCACAAGGCTTTGAAGTACGTTTATAGAGAACATTAACGTTGCTAGATGAGACTGTCAGATGAATCATTAATATAAAGTGTTGTTGTGAGGATCCAGCGGTGTGTGCTGAGATTAAAGGCATTAGTTCAGTGTGTTATGTGTGTTATGTTGTTGTGTAGTTTGCTGTAGCGGTGTCACTGACTAGCGATGCAGCGCGCGGGATCGTCCTGCATGCTAACAGCCTCCTCCTTTAACACGCTGCCAAACATTAGCATCTCTGAGGATGCGATCCGAGAGGAGGATTTTGTTGTGTTTGTGTGTGTTAATATGAGTGTGAGGAAAGACGGGAATATTAATGGATTCAGTGCGGGAATGAATCATTCAGACACTCGTTGTGTAAACATTAGTGTTAGATGGTCGATGGTAAACCGCACAAATGAGCAGAAACACAAAAGCAAGAGCTCTTGAACTTCTGCGGCTGTGAGGAATAACAAGACAAGCTTTTAATGAATTATACAGTCCTTTAGAAAGTGTCGGAGGAGAAGTGTTTCCATGGAAACAAAGCGTTTTTCACTGCCCGGAACACTGTTACTTTCTTACGCAACTTGTTACATAAATTGTAGCATTATGAGTTGTTCATGGAAACATTCTTGCATAAATTAGTGGAATATGCAGTTCACGTTTGCTTTTACACACTTCATCAATCTGTTGTTCTAGTGTTTCATACTGTTCATTTGTTAATTATTTAAAGCTAATATTTGCAATGTTGAATTGAAATGGACTTTATTAGGTCTGACTCTGGTCATCT
>JAVLUX010000040.1:555000-572500 GCA_032164185.1 Moxostoma hubbsi
AGAGTTTTATTAAAGTAGCACTGCGACAGAAATATCAGCAGATATATATTTAAAAACAAGAGTTTGTAGTTGTTGTGCATGGTTTTGTCCGATATTGAGTAGTTTGAATTATTTTACCTTCATGTGTTGCTTTGAAGTTGATAAACTGAGTGTGCATGCCAACAGAGCCTGTGTTATTATTGTGTGTGTGTGTGTGTGTGTGTGTGTGTGTGTGATTGGCTGTAAGAGTTACTGACGTGTGTCATGTGACCTGCAGTGCCGCAGCCTCCCACAATCACTCATCAGTCTCCAAAAGATTACATCATCGACCCGCGAGAAAACATCGTCATCCACTGTGAGGCCAAAGGAAAACCCCGTCCCAGGTCAGAACCGCCCGTTCTCAAGTGCACTCACTAGTACACACATCTGTACTCTCATCTCTCCTGTGTGACATCTGACATCCTCATAGCTCCGCCCACAGTGAATCTCATTGGTCATAAGGGGTGATTGACAAAAGAAGTTTTCCATGATGATAGAAAAGAGGAATTTTGAAACACATCATAAGTGGAGGTGTATTCCAGTCATTGCACTGTGTGTGTGTGTGTTTTAATCATTTAATATATACATTCAAAAACACAGAGTCACATGACTGACACATTAAACATCAAACATGATTAATAACGATGTTCATTTGACTCGCAGCTTCTCATGGACGAGAAACGGGACTCATTTCGACATCGATCGAGATCCTAAAGTGATCATGAAGCCTCATTCTGGGACTCTTGTGATTGACATCAGCGGAGGAGAGCGATCTGAAGCGTATGAGGGCGTTTATCAGTGTACCGCTCGCAACGAACTCGGCACCGCCGTCTCCAACAACATCATCATCCGACAGTCCAGTACGTCCAATCACACGCCGACATCAGCGATTCTTCTCATCTGTCATCTCTTTCTCTTTAACTCTGTCGTTCTCATTGTGTTTGTGTCAATAAGACATCTTCAGCCTCATCAGAGATCTGATTCTGGAAGGTAAATGTGAATATGTGTGTGTGTAATGCATGAAGCAGCTGATCCTCATGTGTGTTCACATCCGTTCCTCTTCAGTCTCGTCATCATGATTATCTGATCATCTCCTCAAACTATAATAACACTCCTGCTGTCTCAAACAAAGTGAGCTGCCTAACGAGTCCACCTGTGAGGTCAGCTCACTCGTTCTGTGACACGTGTTTGAGTTGTTGTGTGACGTATCGTTGTAATGATGTTGTGTTGTGTGTGCAGGATCTCCTCTGTGGTCTAAAGAGAGAATGAAACCCATCTTTGCACAGGAAGGACAATCTTTAATTCTGCCCTGCCGCCCCCCAGCCGGACTCCCCCCACCCATTATATTCTGGATGAACAACAGTAAGACACACACACACACACACACACACACACACACACACACACACACACACACACACTCTCTCACACACACACACTCACACACATACACACTCACTCACACACACACACACACTCGCACAGACACGCATCACTTGTGATGTCATGTATGTGCTGTTGATGTCATCTATGTGTTGTTGATGTCATGTATGTGTTGTTGATGTCATGTATGTGCTCCTGATGTCATGTATGTGCTCCTGATGTCATGTATGTGCTGCTGATGTCATGTATGTGCTTTTGATGTCATGTATGTGCTGTTGATGTCATGTATGTGCTGTTGATGTCATGTATGTGCTGTTGATGTCATGTATGTTCTGTTGATGTCATGTATGTGTTGTTGATGTCATGTATGTGCTGTTGATGTCATGTATGTGTTGTTGATGTCATGTATGTGCTGTTGATGTCATGTATGTGTTGTTGATGTCATGTATGTGCTGTTGATGTCATGTATGTGCTGTTGATGTCATGTATGTGCTCCTGATGTCATGTATGTGCTCCTGATGTCATGTATGTGCTGTTGATGTCATGCATGTGTTGTTGATGTCATGTATGTGCTGTTGATGTCATGTATGTGCTGTTGATGTCATGTATGTGCTGTTGATGTCATGTATGTGCTTTTGATGTCATGTATGTTCTCCTGATGTCATGTATGTGCTGTTGATGTCATGTATGTGCTGCTGATGCCATGTATGTGCTCCTGATGTCATGTATGTGCTGTTGATGTCATGTATGTGCTGCTGATGTCATGTATGTGCTGTTGATGTCATGTATGTGCTGTTGATATCATGTATGTGCTGTTGATGTCATGTATGTGCTGCTGATGTCATGTATGTGCTTTTGATGTCATGTATGTGCTGTTGATGTCATGTATGTGTTGTTGATGTCATGTATGTGCTGTTGATGTCATGTATGTGCTGCTGATGTCATGTATGTGCTGTTGATGTCATGTATGTGCTGCTGATGTCATGTATGTGCTGTTGATGTCATGTATGTGCTTTTGATGTCATGTATGTGCTGTTGATGTCATGTATGTGTTGTTGATGTCATGTATGTGTTGTTGATGTCATGTATGTGCTGCTGATGTCATGTATGTGCTGCTGATGTCATGTATGTGCTGTTGATGTCATGTATGTTCTCCTGATGTCATGTATGTGCTTTTGATGTCATGTATGTTCTCCTGATGTCATGTATGTCCTGCTGATGTCATGTATGTGCTGCTGATGTCATGTATGTGCTGTTGATGTCATGTATGTGCTGCTGATGTCATGTATGTGCTGCTGATGTCATGTATGTGCTGTTGATATCATGTATGTGCTGTTGATATCATGTATGTGCTGTTGATGTCATGTGTGTGCTGCTGATGTCATGTATGTGCTGCTGATGTCATGTATGTGCTGTTGATGTCATGTATGTTCTCCTGATGTCATGTATGTGCTGTTGATGTCATGTATGTGCTGCTGATGTCATGTATGTGCTGCTGATGTCATGTATGTGCTGTTGATGTCATGTATATGCTGCTGATGTCCGTCTGTATTTCTCCAGATTTCCAGCGTCTGCCTCAGAGTCGTCGTGTTTCTCAGGGGCTCAACGGAGATCTGTATTTCTCTAACGTCCAGACGGAAGACACCAGAAGCGACTACATCTGTTACGCTCGATTTCCACACACGCAGACCATCCAGCAGAAGCAGCCAATCATGGTCCGCGTGCTCAACAGTGAGTGTGTTCTGTAGTTCTGTGTCTGACGCTCAATGAAGAGGATTGTTTAGAGATGATGACTCGAGCATCAATAAAAAACCCCAAACATCCATTCACCCGCTCTCTGAATGAACAAAAGAAGCTCTTGAGTCTCAAATGCCACCCATGACAGCTGTGGAGACGCTCTGACATCCATTTCTCAGCCAATCATGTTCATTTGCTCAGCTGCATGATTTTATTGGTTGTTTGATTTGTTTTGTTGTTGTTGTGTTTCAGTGGATTCAGTGAATGACACTCTGGCAGATTATTTCAATGACTCTGGTTTGTTTAGTGGTGAGTGATGGCGCCCCCTAGTGACCCCCACCTTTCCTAAATTAACCAACCCGTCCTGCCAGTCTAACCTGAACTTCACATCTCACGCACAGATAATTACTGTCCGACAGGAAGTGTCTTTTCACATCATTACAACCCTCTCATCTGTCTTCCTGACTGATTAAATATTCAATCTTTCTCTGCATGACGATCCTTCTTTTGTCTCTCGGATCAAAAATAACAATTAAATGAGAAATGATAAGCCGTGCTGAATGCTGATTGGTCAATACACACTATAGGAACAGCGACTGCATCGTGTAATTAATATTTATATGATGTAAACAACACTATATATAACTGTGAATATTCTCATTTAATCTTAAGCTTTAAGAACTTTGCTGTGAAGTATTGAAAGAGAGATTTATTATTCATCACATACCATACAACTTTATTTATAAATATATTCAACATAGAATTACTTTATTTTTATTGCATATTTTAGCAATATTGCACAAAGTGCTTCAGAAACAAAGACATTCATTTATCACAGTATATAACACATCAGTGTATTAGCAATAATAACAATCTCTAGCATGTTTTTATGTGATTAATAAGATTGTCTTTTATCGTCGAGTAGATTTTTCATTCATTCATTCATTCATTCATTCATTCATTCATTCATCTCTTCATCTCATTCAGTCACTGAACTAATTTCTCTTTGTTTATTACTTCATGATTTCTGTTGCTTCATACTCATTAGTTACTCTGTATATACTCGTGAGTTACACTGTGTACTCGTGAGTTACACTGTATGTACTCGTGAGTTACACTGTATATACTCATGAGTTACACTGTGTACTCGTGAGTTACACTGTATATAATCATGAGTTACACTGTATATACTCGTGAGTTACACTGTGTACTCGTGAGTTACACTGTATGTACTCGTGAGTTACACTGTATATACTCGTGAGTTACACTGTATGTACTCATGAGTTACACTGTATATAATCATGAGTTACACTGTATATACTCGTGAGTTACACTGTGTACTCGTGAGTTACACTGTATGTACTCGTGAGTTACACTGTATATACTCGTGAGTTACACTGTGTACTCGTGAGTTACACTGTATGTACTCGTGAGTTACACTGTATATACTCGTGAGTTACACTGTATGTACTCATGAGTTACACTGTATATAATCATGAGTTACACTGTATATACTCATGAGTTACACTGTATATAATCATGAGTTACACTGTATATACTCGTGAGTTACTCTGTATATAATCATGAGTTACACTGTATGTACTCGTGAGTTACACTGTATATAATCATGAGTTACTCTGTATATACTTGTGAGTTACACTGTATATAATCATGAGTTACTCTGTATATACTCGTGAGTTACACTGTATATAATCATGAGTTACACTGTATATACTCATGAGTTACACTGTATATAATCATGAGTTACACTGTATATACTCGTGAGTTACTCTGTATATACTCATGAGTTACACTGTATGTACTCGTGAGTTACACTTTATGTACTCATGAGTTACTCTGTATATACTCTTTAGTTACTCTGTATATACTCGTGAGTTACTCTGTATATACTCGTGAGTTACTCTGTATATACTCGTGAGTTACACTGTATATACTCATGACTTACACTGTATATACTCGTGAGTTGCACTGTATATACTCGTGAGTTACACTATATACTTGTGAGTTACACTGTATGTACTCGTGAGTTACACTGTATATACTCATGAGTTACACTGTATATACTCGTGAGTTACACTCTATACTCGTGAGTTGCACTGTATATACAGTGGCTGTTGCTAGGAGACACTGGCCCCTCCTTCAGCTGGAGTGAAGTTATTCTACACTCTGATTGGTTCACTGCTCTGTTAATCTGATGTAGTGTGTATTTAATCCAGCTCTGTGAGTGATTGCAAGTGTTTGTATTTCAGATAAACCATCAGAGGAGCGAGCGCCCACATTCATGATTCCCAGCAGCTCCAGCAGCTCTAAACTGGTTCTGAGAGGAGAGACTCTTGAGATAGAGTGTATCGCTGACGGCCTGTGAGTTTAACACATCAAACAAATCTCAGCACATGGATTAAAGTCAACGAAGAATCAATATGAACTCAATTTACTTCATTAAATGAACTGATCAGTGAACGTTATTCTAAAGTCACATCTGTAATGGAATGACGCTCTCTGCCTACTGTTGTGTACATGATCATTCAAGCCCCGCCCACTCAGTCTTCTTTCATCCGGAGATGTGTCACATATGTGACGTTTGTTGTTTATGTGTTGTTGTTGTTGTTGTTGCTGTTTTTGTGTTGTTGTCTGATTGTCTCCATGTCAGACCCACTCCAGAGGTGTCGTGGATAAAACTCAGCGGCGAGATTCCCAGCGGACGCGCTTCATTCCTGAACTTCCACAAGACTCTGCGGATCACAGACGTGTCTGAGGCTGACGCTGGAGAATATCGTTGCACCGCCAAGAACCGACATGGCTCGACTCAACACACCATCAGAGTCTCTGTCAAAGGTGAAACACTGCAGCAACATTTCTCACACAATCTCTGTTATAGATGTTATAATAGATTGGTCAAGACGTTTTCTTCTCTGTAAATGGAGCAGATCAAAGAACTCTCTTTATTTAAACAAGATGCATTTCTTCAGATATATTCTCTGAAGTCTGAATGTCTTGTGCAATCATGCTTCTCAAATACTTTTACTGTTAAACAAGACAAAAGAACTGATTAAGAGAATGATTATTGCAGTACATCACAGACAGTTATACATGCTGTTTATATGAGCTAAACATGAGTGTTTCTGTTGTTTTGATGTTCAGCTGCTCCGTACTGGATCAGTGCTCCCAGGAATCTGGTTCTGGCTCCAATGGAGACGGGCGTCATCACCTGCCGGGCGAGAGGACACCCCAAACCCACCATCAGCTGGTCCATGAACGGAGTGCCAATCGAGAGTCAGTGACTGACAGTTTGTGTCGTCTGATTGACAGTTATTTCATAAGCATAAAGCTGTGGAATTCTGTTGAATATGAATCGTTGTGATGATTGTTTTTGTTCAGATGCTCTTAAAGACCCCAGCAGGAAGGTTGAAGACGACACGATCATATTCTCAGAGGTTCAGACGGGCTCCAGTGCTGTTTATCAGTGTAATGCATCCAATGAATACGGATATTTACTGTCCAACGCTTTCGTCAATGTGCTGGGTGAGTCATCAGTAAACATTACTGTAACACAACTTTAACATATTAATAATGTAATGATGAATGAGTGATTGTGAATAAGTGATGATGAATGTGTGATGCGAATGAATGATGATAAATGAGTGTTAATTGAGTGATGATGAATGTGTGATGATGAATAAGTGATGCTGAATGTGTGATTGTGAACGAGTAATGATTAATGTGTGATTGTGTATGTGTGATGGTGAATGAGTGATGATGAATATGTTATGATGAATGAGTGATGATGAATGTGTTATTATGAATGAGTGATGATGATGAATGAGTGATGATGAATGTGTGATGATGATGAATGTGTTATGATGAATGAGTTATGATGATGAATGTGTTATGATGATGAGTGATGATGATGAATGAGTGAGTGATGATGAATGAGTGATGATGAATGTGTTATGATGAATGCGTGATGATGAATGAGTGATGATGAATATGTTATGATGAATGAGTGATGATGATGAATGAGTGATGATGAATGTGTGATGATGATGAATGTGTTATGATGAATGAGTTATGATGATGAATGAGTGATGATGAATGTGTTATGATGAATGAGTGATGATGATGATGAATGAGTGATGATGAATGATTGATGATGATGAATGTGTTATGATGAATGAGTGATGATGAATGAGTGAGTGCTGATGAATGTGTTATGACGAATGAGTGATGATGATGAATGAGTGATGATGAATGTGATATTTGATGAATGTGTTATGATTAATGTGTTATGATGAATGTGTTATGATGAATGAGTGATGAGGAATGAGTGAGTGATGATGAATGAGTGATGATGAATGTGTTATGATGAATGAGTGATGATGAATGTGTTACGATGAATGTGTGATGATGAATGTGTTATGATGAATGAGTGATGATGATGAATGAGTGATGATGAATGTGTTATAATGAATAAGTGATGATGATGAATGAGTGATGATGAATGTGTTATATTGAATGAGTGATGATGAATGTATTATAATGAATGAGTGATGATGATGGATGTGTTATGATGAATGAGTGATGATGATGAATGTGTTATGATGAATGAGTGATGATGAATGTGTTATGATGAATGTGTTATGATGAATGTGTGATGATGAATGAGTGATGATGAATGTGTTATAATGAATAAGTGATGATGATGAATGAGTGATGATGAATGTGTTATAATGAATGAGTGATGATGATGAATGTGTTGTGATGATGAATGTGTTATGAATGTGTTATGATGAATGAGTGATGATGAATGTGTTATAATGAATAAGTGATGATGATGAATGAGTGATGATGAATGTGTTATATTGAATGAGTGATGATGAATGTGTGATGATGAATGAGTGATGATGAATGTGTTATAATGAATAAGTGATGATGATGAATGAGTGATGATGAATGTGTTATATTGAATGAGTGATGATGAATGTGTGATGATGAATGTGTTATAATGAATAAGTGATGATGATGAATGAGTGATGATGAATGTGTTATATTGAATGAGTGATGATGAATGTGTGATGATGAATGAGTGATGATGAATGTGTTATGATGAATGAGTGATGATGAATGTGTTACGATGAATGTGTGATGATGAATGTGTTATGATGAATGAGTGATGATGATGAATGAGTGATGATGAATGTGTTATAATGAATAAGTGATGATGATGAATGAGTGATGATGAATGTGTTATATTGAATGAGTGATGATGAATGTGTGATGATGAATGAGTGATGATGAATGTGTTATAATGAATAAGTGATGATGATGAATGAGTGATGATGAATGTGTTATAATGAATAAGTGATGATGATGAATGAGTGATGATGAATGTGTTATATTGAATGAGTGATGAATGTGTTATGATGAATGAGTGATGATGAATGTGTTATAATGAATAAGTGATGATGATGAATGAGTGATGATGAATGTGTTATATTGAATGAGTGATGATGAATGTGTGATGATGAATGAGTGATGATGAATGTGTTATAATGAATAAGTGATGATGATGAATGAGTGATGATGAATGTGTTATATTGAATGAGTGATGATGAATGTGTTATAATGAATAAGTGATGATGAATGTGTTATAATGAATAAGTGATGATGATGAATGAGTGATGATGAATGTGTTATATTGAATGAGTGATGATGAATGTATTATAATGAATGAGTGATGATGATGGATGTGTTATGATGAATGAGTGATGATGATGAATGTGTTATGATGAATGAGTGATGATGAATGTGTTATGATGAATGAGTGATGATGAATGTGTTATGAATGTGTTATGATGGATGTGTTATGATGAATGTGTGATGATGAATGAGTGATGATGAATGTGTTATAATGAATAAGTGATGATGATGAATGAGTGATGATGAATGTGTTATATTGAATGAGTGATGATGAATGTATTATAATGAATGAGTGATGTTGATGGATGTGTTATGATGAATGAGTGATGATGATGAATGTGTTATAATGAATGAGTGATGATGAATGAGTTATGATGGATGTGTTATGATGAATGTGTTATGAATGTGTTATGATAAATGAGTGATGATGAATGTGTTATGATGAATGAGTGATTATGAATGTGTTATGAATGTGTTATGATGGATGTGTTATGATGAATGTGTTATGATGAATGTGTGATGATGAATGAGTGATGATGAATGTGTGATGATGAATGTGTGATGTTGTGGTTTGTGTTTCAGCTGAGCCACCCAGAGTTCTGACTCCCCCTCATAAAGTCTATCAGGTCATCATGAACAAACCCGCTCTGCTGGAGTGTGCGTCATTCGGTTCACCCATACCAACCATCACATGGTGAGACTGCAGCACACGTGTGTGTGTGTGTGTGTGTGTGTGTGTGTGTGTGCTCTATTCTGATCTGTAATTTAAAGACTTCTACACACACACATAGACTGTAGAGTTAATAATAATAAACTCACACTGATGATGATGGCAACTGCAGAGTAATAACAGACATAAAGCCAGAACCAACAGCAGAGGCCCATTAACTGGAACTGTTTACTGGAGCTTTTCACTTTAATTGGGCTTCATTAGCACTCTAGACTGGATTCTGCAGTGCATTATGGGTCCTCTGTATTTATCATGCTTTATGATAACCAGCAGGTGAAACTGTGGAAAATGTTGACTGCTAATTTGGGGCCATTTGTGATCTGCTATCATCCAGATATATTCTGTACTATTGATACGTATGACAGCTGGAATACTTGACTGTGATTGGTCTGGTGACTGTTGAATCTCAAGATGGCGCCGAGTATGGCTGCTGCGTCGCGAGCTCCGTCAAAACACTGCAGTTTATTGTTTGTTTTGTTTACAGTTCTGTGTTTTTTTGTCTTGGATGTTGTCTGCCTTATTGTGTACGACAGACAAACGCTTTTGGACATTGGTTCGGCAATCACACACCGAAAACCGGACTTCACATTCCTCAATGCCGACCCGCGGTTTACAAACACGCCAGCAGAGCCCTTTGTTTGGGCTGCCCGGCCGCGGAAACGCAGAAGGAAAAGAGGAAAAAGAGCTGGCGTTCTTATCAGATTAAGACGTCGCGCAAATCGCCCCCCGCTACCCAGTATACTACTGGCAAATGTTCAGTCTCTGGACAACAAGCTCTGCGAGCTGAGAGCGCGGATCTCTTTCCAACGAGAGACGAGAGATTGCTGTGTTATCTGTCTTACGGAAACCTGGATGTCCACAGAGATTCCAGACTCGGCCATCGAACCCACGGGTTTCTCCGTGCACCGAGCGGACAGAGCGAAAGACCTCTCAGGTAAAAGCAGAGGTGGAGGTGTATGTTTTATGATCAACAAATCATGGTGTGATCAGAGGAATGTACATTTTATCAGGTCTTTCTGCTCTCCTGATCTGGAATTTCTCATGCTTCTGTGTCGACCATTCTGGCTACCGAGGGAATTCACAGCGGTCATTATCACTGCTGTGTACATCCCCCCACAAGCCGACACAGACCGGGCACTTAGGGAACTGTATGGTAGTATAAGTGAGCAGGAAACCGCGCACCCTGAGGCCGCGTTCATTGTTGCCGGGGACTTCAACAAAGCCAACTTCAAAACAATAGCACCAAAATACCACCAACACATCAGCTTTAACACACGAGGGGACCGGGTTTGGATCATTGCTATTCTCCTTTCCGGGATGGCTACAAATCCCTCCCCCGCACACCATTTGGCAAATCCGACCACTCTTCCGTTCTGCTTCTGCCCGCTTACAGGCAGAAACTGAAACGGGAATCACCCGCCCTCAGAATGATCCAGTGCTGGTCGGACCAATCAGACTCTGCGCTACAGGACTGTTTTGATCACGCGGACTGGGAGATGTTCCGGTCTGCCTCCGATGACGACATCGAGGTTTACGCTGATAGCGTAACGTGTTTCATCAGGAAGTGCGTAGAGGACGTTGTTCCGACGAAAAACATACGGATCTACCCCAACCAGAAACCCTGGGTTAACGGCGATGTTCGGGCTGGACTTACTGCGCGGACCACCGCTTTTAATTCCGGGAACGTGGAGGAGCGTAAACAAGCCAGTTATGCCCTCTGTAACTCCATCAGCACAGCCAAACGCCAGTACAGGCACAAAATTGAAGGACAGTTTAACACCACTGACTCCAGAAGTATGTGGCAGGGAATTAACACCATCACGGACTATAAACAGAATAAAAACTCCGCCATGAACACCGCTGCCTCTCTCCCGGACGAGCTTAATACATTTTATGCTCGTTTCGAGGATAACAACAACACCGCCCTCACAGAGAGAGCACTCGCGGCCGATACTACAGATGATGGTTCACTCTCCGTCTCTGTTGCGGATGTAACCCGATCCTTTCGACGGGTGAACATTCACAAAGCCGCGGGTCCAGACGGCATTCCGGGCCGAATCATCAGAGCATGCGCGAACCAACTGGCTGGTGTTTTTACGGACATTTTCAACCTGTCCCTCTCCCTGTCTGTAGTCCCCACATGCTTCAAAACATCAACCATTGTGCCTGTACCGAAGCAAGCCAAAATCACCTGCTTAAATGACTGGCGTCCTGTTGCCCTGACCCCCATCATCAGCAAATGCTTTGAGAGGTTGATCAGAGATCACATCTGCTCTGTTCTGCCCACCTCTTTGGACCCATTGCAGTTTGCCTACCGTAACAACCGCTCCACTGATGATGCCATTGCATCTACAATACACACTGCTCTCTCCCACCTGGAGAAAAGGAACACATATGTGAGAATGCTGTTTGTAGACTACAGCTCAGCATTCAACACCATAGTGCCCTCCAAGCTTGATGAGAAACTCCGGGCTCTGGGCTTAAACAGCTCGCTGTGCAGCTGGATCCTGGATTTCCTGTCAGGCAGACGTCAGGTGGTTAGAATGGGCAGCAACATCTCCTCATCACTGACCCTCAACACTGGAGCCCCGCAGGGCTGTGTTCTCAGCCCACTCCTGTATTCCCTTTACACACATGACTGTGTGGCGACACATAGCTCCAATGCCATCATTAAGTTTGCTGACGATACGACGGTTGTAGGTCTGATCACTGACAATGATGAAACAGCCTACAGAGAGGAGGTGCACACTCTGACACGCTGGTGTCAGGAGCACAACCTCTCCCTCAACGTCAGTAAAACCAAGGAGCTTGTGGTGGACTTCAGGAAGAAAGACAGAGAACACAGCCCCATCACCATTAATGGAGCACCGGTGGAGAGAGTCAGCAGTTTCAAGTTCCTCGGTGTCCACATTACTGAGGAACTCACATGGTCCGTCCACACTGAGGCCGTTGTGAAGAAGGCTCACCAGCGCCTCTTCTTCCTGAGACGGCTCAGGAAGTTTGGAATGAACCACCACATCCTCACACGGTTCTACACCAGCACTGTAGAGAGCATCCTGACTGGCTGCATCACCGCCTGGTACGGCAATAGCACCGCCCACAACCGCAAAGACCTGCAAAGGGTGGTACGAACTGCCAGAAACATCATCGGAGGTGAGCTTCCCTCCCTCCAGGACATATATAACAGACGGTGTGTGAATAAAGCTCGGAGGATTATCAGAGACTCACCCGAGTCATGGGCTGCTCTCACTGCTTCCATCAGGCAGGCGGTATCGCAGCATCAGGACCCGCACCACCCGACTACATGACAGCTTCTTCCCACAAGCAATAAGACTTTTGAACACATGATCTCTCATGATCAACAATCAGCACTGCACTTTATTAATCATCACTCTGTCAATATATTCTCCCAATTCAGTTAGTGTATATATATATATTTATACCCGTATCTAGTGTATGTGTATTCTACATTGTGTGTATTGTGTACATTTGATATGTAAATTGTTGTGTAGGTATGTGTACATTTGTTATGTAAATTGTTGTGTAAGTTTGTTATGTAAATTGTTGTGTAAGTATGTGTACATTTGTTATGTAAATTGTTTTGTGTAAATAAGTTGTTTATTGTAAAGTGGTTTATGTCTCGTCACTGTCATTACTGCAATGTTGCTCGGAACTGCACACAAGAATTTCACCTGCTGTTGCACTCGTGTACACAGTAGTGTGACAATAAAGTGATTTGATTTGATTTGATTTGTTGTATCAGTCAAGAGATGCATCATTATTTAACATCTGTATGATCATGTGCGTCTTCATCTCGCCTCTGCAGGTTTAAAGACAGTCGCTCCAGTACATTAGAGGGCAATCCATACGTGTTTCATAAGAACGGGACTCTGGAGATTGACATGTCTCAAGCCCTCAACAGCGGGAAATACACGTGTGTCGCCCGGAACTCCCTCGGCATCTCTGAGAACCACGTGTACCTGGAGGTCAAAGGTGACTCTATTTAACCTTGACCATACATACTATACATACTATACATACTATGCATACTATACATACTATGCATACTATACATACTATACATACTATGCATACTATGCATACTATACATACTATGCATACTATAATACTATACATACTATGCATACTATACATACTATACATACTATGCATACTATACATACTATACATACTATGCATACTATACATACTATGCATACTATACATACTATACATACTATACATACTATGCTTACTATACATACTATGCATACTATACATACTATACATACTATGCATACTATACATACTATGCATACTATACATACTATACATACTATGCATACTATACATACTATGCATACTATGCATATTATACATACTATATATACTATGCATACTATACATACTATGCATACTATACATACTATACATACTATGCTTACTATACATACTATGCATACTATACATACTATACATACTATAATACTATACATACTATGCATACTATGCATACTATACATACTATGCATACTATAATACTATACATACTATGCATACTATACATACTATGCATACTATGCATATTATACATACTATATATACTATGCATACTATACATACTATGCATACTATACATACTATACATACTATGCTTACTATACATACTATGCATACTATACATACTATACATACTATAATACTATACATACTATGCATACTATGCATACTATACATACTATGCATACTATAATACTATACATACTATGCATACTATACATACTATACATACTATGCATACTATACATACTATACATACTATGCATACTATGCATACTATACATACTATACATACTATGCATACTATACATACTATACATACTATGCTTACTATACATACTATGCATACTATACATACTATACATACTATAATACTATACATACTATGCATACTATGCATACTATACATACTATGCATACTATAATACTATACATACTATGCATACTATACATACTATACATACTATGCATACTATACATACTATACATACTATGCATACTATACATACTATGCATACTATACATACTATACATACTATGCATACTATGCATACTATACATACTATGCATACTATGCATACTATGCATACTATACATACTATGCATACTATGCATATTATACATACTATATATACTATGCATACTATACATACTATGCATACTATACATACTATACATACTATGCATACTATGCATATTATACATACTATATATACTATGCATACTATACATACTATACATACTATGCTTACTATACATACTATACATACTATGCATACTATACATACTATGCATACTATACATACTATACATACTATGCATACTATACATACTATGCATATTATACATACTATATATACTATGCATACTATACATACTATACATACTATGCATACTATACATACTATACATACTATGCATACTATGCATACTATACATACTATGCATACTATAATACTATACATACTATGCATACTATACATACTATACATACTATGCATACTATACATACTATACATACTATGCATACTATACATACTATGCATACTATACATACTATACATACTATACATACTATGCTTACTATACATACTATGCATACTATGCATACTATACATACTATGCATACTATACATACTATACATACTATGCATACTATACATACTATGCATACTATGCATATTATACATACTATATATACTATGCATACTATACATACTATGCATACTATACATACGGCATACGTCTGCACTAGTAAGAGCAGTGTGGTGTTCTGAACATAGACGGTGTGATCTAAAGGTGGAAAGAGTGATTTTGGAGATTTATTTTGAGTTTTGAGAGGATATCAGAACACTTTGTGTTTAACTTTTAAAAGCAAGAGCTGTATTGGCCTTGATGGCTCCTGATATCCCATCATGCATCAGTTTAAGAGGCTCCAGCGCTTAGATTGCATGTTTTCACCCATCAAATGAAGTTCACTGCAGTTAAGTGCTTCTCTGAACATCAAAACAGGAAACGGGTTGTGTTTGAAGACCATTAACAGCAGTCAGAGAACTCTTCCATTAGTCGCTCTGATCATGATTTAGCAGCAACTTGGATTTGCATGTGATGTTTTACTTGTACACGATCAATGTCAGAAAATAACCTGACAAGTGCTTTGAGTCGGCAGCTCTTCTCATGAGGAAGTGAATGACTGCAGAGATAACATCTGTAATGTCTCTCTCTCTCTCTCTCGTTCTCTTCAGAGCCCACACGGATCCTGCGTCCGCCGGAGTACAGGGTGGTCCAGAGGAACAGAGACGTGGTGTTTGAGTGTAAAGTGAAGCACGACCCCTCTCTAGTGCCCACCATGAGGTGGCTCAAAGACAACACAGAACTGCCGGACGATGAGAGGTGCGTCTCTCATCACTCATTAAACCTCGTCTGCTTCTGGACAATCCATTAAAACCTTCAAGCACGTGTCCAGCTCATGTTTCACCCCAATGAGAGTTGAGCGCAACAATCAGCTTCTGGAAGACAAAATCACATTCTTTTATTGCATAGGGGAATTTATTATTAATGATAAGGTATAAATCTTTAAAGACAGACCTGCGGTAAGCTGTGTGGTTGGTCATTGATGGGATATGCCGGGGTGCTTTACGGTACATCTGGGCACATGGGGTCGCTTGAGCTGCTGTGCATTGAACGAGCACTACACGGTCAACATGTCAACAACCGTGACTCCCGCCAGAAGCGATTGAACGGGTTCGCTCCTCCCGCGAACATGGATGGGGGAAAATGGGCCCCATGGGAGTTGTAGGCCCCTGGGCTTCAGCCCGTATAACCCGTCCGTTCTGTTCTTTATTTCCTTTTCACTTCGTTGGGGAACATCAAATAACTCAATATTCAATTATATAATAAATCTCTCAGCGCACTTGAGCAACTTAAACCATCAAAACAGAGCTGGACATATATCTTCATATTTACATTTAAAGCTTCATATTGCAAGTGCTGTCGACGACACCTCCAACATGCTGTTCTGATGTCATTCAGGGGGGATCAAGCCGTAATTAGGGGGTCAGACCCCCTCAGCCCCCCTGCAATTTATGATGCATCATTGTGGAGATATGTCAGCACTAATATAACGCCTGTATGTGTGTGTGTGTGTGTGTGTGTGTGTGTGTGTGTGTGTGTGATCAGGTTTCGAGTGGATTCAGACAGTCTGATCATCAGTGACGTGACGGAGATTGATGCAGGTACATACACGTGTATCGTGAACACAACACTGGATGAAGACTTGGCCAGCGCTCGGCTCACTGTGGTCGGTGAGTGACGTCTCTGCACTCTTTAAACAGTTTCACGTGTCTTCAATCAATGAACACAGTCTAACAGACATCTTCAAAACGTGTGTGAGGTGTTGAAGACATCGCTCTGACACATGTGTACATAGACCAACAAGTAAAAAAACATCTCAGATAGAACGCATCCTGTGTGAACGGCCCCTGTGTGAACAGCCCCTGTGTGAACAGCCCCTGTGTGAACGGCCCCTGTGTGAACAGCCCCTGTGTGAACTGCCCCTGTGTGAACGCCCCTGTGTGAATGGCCCCTGTGTGAACGCCCCTGTGTGAACGGCCCCTGTGTGAACGGCCCCTGTGTGAACGCCCCTGTATGAACACCCCTGTGTGAACGCCCCCTGTATGAACGGCCCCTGTGTGAACTGCCCCTGTATGAACGCCCCTGTGTGAATGGCCCCTGTGTGAACGGCCCCTGTGTGAACGTCCCTGTGTGAACGCCCCTGTGTGAACGGCCCCTGTGTGAATGGCCCCTGTGTGAACACCCCTGTATGAACGCCCCTGTGTGAACGGCCCCTGTGTG
>JAVLUX010000040.1:577500-600000 GCA_032164185.1 Moxostoma hubbsi
ATAGTTAATTGATTATTTATAAATGATTGTTACAACACTAGTAATACATTAATAGCCTATATAGAAATAGTATGTTATTTGTTTATATTCACTGTAGTAATCGAATTATTACTGTTTAATACGTTTATTTATAAGCAGTTTGATAATGATTTTTCATCTTTAGTAAACAGCTTATTAACTATTCATAACTAATGTAATTCAGTTGATGCAAACTCAGTGGTAAAGAAGTGTTTATGAGGAGATTAATAAGGCATAAATTCTTAAAGTAGTTAATAAAGAAATTATATAAACATTTATATGTTATAATAACACTTACTACAGTATTAATGCTTAATAAAGGTTGTAATAAAGCACTGTAATTGCTAGATAAGTATTTTTGATGACCTAATCCAAAGCGAGAACTCTATATGTCTAATTAAACATTTATTAATGATCCTTTACTCTTACAAGTTGTTTATTAAGGATGAAAAATCACTATGAATCTGTATCTATATATATAAGTTGAAGCCAGTGGTTTACATACACTTAGGTTGAAGTCATTAAAACACATTGTTTAACACCTCCACAGATTTAATATTAATAAACTATACTTTTGGCTAGTCGTTTAGAACATCTACTTTGTGCATGACACAAGTAATTATTCCATCAATTGTTTACAGACCGATTGTGTCACTTTTAATTGACTATAACACAAATCCTGTGTGTCAGAAGTTTACATACACTAAGTTAACTGTGCCTTTAAGCAGCTTGGAAATTTCAAGCCTTTAGACAATTAGCCAATTACCTTCTGATAGGAGGTGTACTGAATTGGAGGTGTACCTGTGGATGTATTTTAAGGTCTTCAAACTCAGAGTCTCTTTGCTTGACATCATGGGAAAATCTAAATAAATCAGCCAAAACCTCAGAAAAACAATTGGGGACCTCCACAAGTCCGGTTCATCCTTGGGAGCAATTTCCAAACACCTGAAGGTGCCACGTTCATCTGTACAAACAATAGTACACAAATATAAACACCATGTGACCACACAGTCATCATACCGCTCAGGAAGGAGACGCCATCATGTGACCACACAGCCATCATACCGCTCAGGAAGGAGACGCCATCATGTGACCACACAGCCATCATACCGCTCAGGAAGGAGACGCCATCATGTGACCACACAGTCATCATACCGCTCAGGAAGGAGACGCCATCATGTGACCACACAGACATCATACCGCTCAGGAAGGAGACGCCATCATGTGACCACACAGTCATCATACCGCTCAGGAAGGAGACGCCATCATGTGACCACACAGCCATCATACCGCTCAGGAAGGAGACGCCATCATGTGACCACACAGCCATCATACCGCTCAGGAAGGAGACACCATCATGTGACCACACAGCCATCATACCGCTCAGGAAGGAGACACCATCATGTGACCACACAGCCATCATACCGCTCAGGAAGGAGACACCATCATGTGACCACACAGTCATCATACCGCTCAGGAAGGAGACGCCATCATGTGACCACACAGCCATCATACCGCTCAGGAAGGAGACGCCATCATGTGACCACACCGCTCAGGAAGGAGACGCCATCATGTGACCACACAGCCATCATACCGCTCAGGAAGGAGACGCCATCATGTGACCACACAGCCATCACACCGCTCAGGAAGGAGACGCCATCATGTGACCACACAGCCATCATACCGCTCAGGAAGGAGACGCCATCATGTGACCACACAGCTCAGGAAGGAGACGCCATCATGTGACCACACAGCCATCATACCGCTCAGGAAGGAGACACCATCATGTGACCACACAGCCATCATACCGCTCAGGAAGGAGACACCATCATGTGACCACACAGCCATCATACCGCTCAGGAAGGAGACACCATCATGTGACCACACAGCCATCATACCGCTCAGGAAGGAGACACCATCATGTGACCACACAGTCATCATACCGCTCAGGAAGGAGACGCCATCATGTGACCACACAGCCATCATACCGCTCAGGAAGGAGACGCCATCATGTGACCACACCGCTCAGGAAGGAGACGCCATCATGTGACCACACAGCCATCATACCGCTCAGGAAGGAGACGCCATCATGTGACCACACAGTCATCATACCGCTCAGGAAGGAGATGCCATCATGTGACCACACAGCCATCACACCGCTCAGGAAGGAGACGCCATCATGTGACCACACAGCCATCATACCGCTCAGGAAGGAGACGCCATCATGTGACCACACAGCTCAGGAAGGAGACGCCATCATGTGACCACACAGCCATCATACCGCTCAGGAAGGAGACGCCATCATGTGACCACACAGTCATCATACCGCTCAGGAAGGAGACGCCATCATGTGACCACACAGTCATCATACCGCTCAGGAAGGAGATGCAATTATGTGACCACACAGCCATCACACCGCTCAGGAAGGAGACGCCATCATGTGACCACACAGTCATCATACTGCTCAGGAAGGAGACGCCATCATGTGACCACACAGTCATCATACCGCTCAGGAAGGAGACGCCATCATGTGACCACACAGCCATCATACCGCTCAGGAAGGAGACGCCATCATGTGACCACACAGTCATCATACCGCTCAGGAAGGAGACGCCATCATGTGACCACACAGACATCATACCACTCAGGAAGGAGACGTCATCATGTGACCACACAGACATCATACCGTTCAGGAAGGACATGCCATCATGTGACCACACAGTCATCATACCGCTCAGGAAGGAGACACCATCATGTGACCACACAGCCATCACACCGCTCAGGAAGGAGACGCCATCATGTGACCACACAGCCATCATACCGCTCAGGAAGGAGACGCCATCATGTGACCACACCGCTCAGGAAGGAGACGCCATCATGTGACCACACAGCCATCATACCGCTCAGGAAGGAGACGCCATCATGTGACCACACAGTCATCATACCGCTCAGGAAGGAGACGCCATCATGTGACCACACAGCCATCACACCGCTCAGGAAGGAGACGCAATCATGTGACCACACAGCCATCACACCGCTCAGGAAGGAGACGCCATCATGTGACCACACAGCCATCACACCGCTCAGGAAGGAGACGCCATCATGTGACCACACAGTCATCATACCGCTCAGGAAGGAGATGCCATCATGTGACCACACAGCCATCATACCGCTCAGGAAGGAGACGCCATCATGTGACCACACAGCCATCATACCGCTCAGGAAGGAGACGCATTCTGTCTCCTAGAGATGAACGTAGTTTGTGTGAAAAGTGCAAATCAATCCCAGAACAACAGCAAAGGACCTTGCGAAGATGCTGGAGGAAACAGGTGGATGAGTATCTAGATCCACAGCAAAACGAGTCCGACAAACCTGACTCAGTTACACCAGTTCTGTCTGCAGGAACGGGACAAAATTCCAGCAACTTATTGTGAGAAGCTTCTGGAAGGATCCCCAAAACATTTGACCCAAGTTACACCATTTAAAGGCAATGCTGCCAAATACTAACAAAGTGTGTGTAAACTTCTGCTGAAATAAATCCTTCTCGACTATTATTCTGACACAATCTTAAAATAAAGTCATGATCCGAACTGTCCTAAGACAGGGAATGTTTTCTACCATTAAATGTCAGGAATTGTGAAAAACTGAATTTTAATGTATTCGGCTGATGTGTATGTAAACATCTGACTTCAACTGTATGTGTGTGTATGTATGTATGTATATATATATATACTTATCAGACAATAATAAATGGTTTACAATTGTATACTTGTATATTTATTTACTCCCTTATGTTTTATTATCATTGTTTATAACAATTAGTTATAACTAGTGAATTAACAATAAACGAATGCTTTACATATACCGTGTAGTTATAATAGTCATACCGATTTTTTAAATGTATTTTGAATGTGTTTATTTGTTATTTGTTCGTCCTTATACATGTTGCTTTAGTCAACAGCAGACTTTATTATTGACACACGCCATAGTTTTAGAGCGTTGACAGATCATTGGGTAAAATAACGTGACCCCGCCCCTTTCCCGTTGTGTGACGTCTCCAGTCAACAGCAGCAGTGAAGTGGGCGTGTTAGAGGAGCTAAACCTGCCGACCAATCACACGAGCGTAACGCTGAACAACCTCAAGCACAGCACACGATACAAGTTCTATTTCAGTGCTAAAACACAGAAGGGCCCGGGGCCCGCGCTCACAGACGAGGCCCTCACCATCATCGAGAAAGGTACATAAACCAGCAGTGTGTTCAGTGTTTTACTGTCTGTCTCATGTGTGTCCATCATGTCTAATGTCTCATCGTTTGCTTGTTTGTGAGGTACATCACTGCACAGAGAACACATTATCTGTCACACATGATGATATCTGACGATTCCTGCATTATTGACATTAATATGTAGAATCAGTGTTTAATCTGTTCACTTCCTCTCCTGTCTGATGATCTTGAATGTACAGGTGCAGGTAATTAAACACTCTTAACACCCGCATGCAGCCCAGAAATACTCAAAGCTTTATCTGAAGGATCAAAACGGCCCTCAACTGTCAATGACTTCCCAGCTATGGAAACCTTGTTTTCCCTTCATGCATGGCGTTAATGAGCTGATCTGGCCATTGTTTTTACTTCATGATACATTTTTCAAGGTCCTTGAAGTGCTTCCAGTGCTTGAATTGAACTACTAGAAATGTACGTTCTGGGATACCTGGAAAATCAGCTTGTTTGGTTGAAAGGTGCTTGAAATTGGAACGTTTGTTCCGTGTAATGAGTGTCCATCAAAGACGAGATCCACAACTCTACTTTCATTGGATAATGTCTCCTTTAGTCTTGTAACTTCAGTCAGTTGTTGATCAAAAAGTAAAAAGAAACATTCATTTTAATCACATAGCACGGACGTGGTAATAAAAACGCCTCTTTTGATCACGTGAACTGTCGCCATTCTTAAAGACACAGTACCGTTTTAGCGCTTGTTATACAAATGAATGTAAACTCAATGTAAATACTTATAAATTGTACACATTATTTCAAACATTGACAGATTATATCACTATTACATGTGCAATGTAGAATTTGTACATTTAAATAAAAGCTAAAATGTGATGATAATGATGACAAACAAATCATTAAAAAATACAATATACACCTGCACATATTGTATATAGAGTGCGTTCGTTTTCTCTTTTATATCGCTTATACATGTGTTAATGGTCTGTTCTGACTAGTAAATGAGTTTAGTTCTCTCACTCGTGTAATGAAAAGTACTTAAAAGTTCTAGTGATGCTTGTATGAATCCTTTAAATCTCCATCTTATCTCGACCCC
The DNA here is from genome assembly GCA_032164185.1 of Moxostoma hubbsi. Classification (NCBI taxonomy): domain Eukaryota; kingdom Metazoa; phylum Chordata; class Actinopteri; order Cypriniformes; family Catostomidae; genus Moxostoma; species Moxostoma hubbsi. Next base: position 582,844 of record JAVLUX010000040.1, read on the forward strand.
GCTGCAGAATTACCCTCCTGTCTGTCGTGATCTCTGACCTGCTCTGAACATTGATGCTGTGTTCTGTTACGTGTTGTGCTGTTGTGTGTGTGTGTGTGTGTGTGTGTGTGTGTGTGTGTGTTTCAGGAGCTCCAGCACTCTTCCCTCTCCTCCCCTCGATCTCTCACACGGGTATAAACGCTGTAGAGAACCACTAGCTGTCTAACTCCTCTAACCTCTTTAACCTGATCACACCAGTGAAACGCCTCACATTACTGATATTGTGCCATTCATTGTTTTCTGATCAGGACACGTGAATATTATTCTCTTGAACAGCCTGTAAGTGCTGAAGAATAAACATGAACTCAGAGACTGAAGTTCAAGCTCCAGGGCATTGAGTCACTGATCCTGATTCATGTTGATATGTTATCTAACTGATCCGGCATTCAGGCCACTTCCACAGTTATCAGTTTTAGTTTCAAAGCTAACTTAATTTCCCTCCATCCATGTGGTAATGGAGACTGTTTCTGAAACACTTTGTTTTTGGTGGAGGAAAGCACAGTTCTAGTGTGCATGAGAGGAGTCAACTGGGCGAAATCAATGTGTAAACAGATCAGTGGGTGTGGCCTTTCTTTCTGTGCTTGAGGTCAGAGTTCATACTGCCATGATCATGTGTGTTCTGTGGTGTCTGTTCTCAGTGTGTTCTGGAACGTTCTGCAGGTCTCACTCTTCTCTCTCTCTCTCTCTTTTTCTCTCTCTGTGTGCTCAGCGGTGCCGATCACCCCAGTGTTTGGGAACGTTAGCTCGTCAGTGAACGAGGACGGAGCTTTAATCAGTTGGGAATACTGGGGCCTGGAAAAACATCTTTATGTTGAATATATTATAGACGACAGTAAGACATCTGCATGTTTGTCTCTGTGTTGTGGATTGTGGAGAATATTAGACAGAACATATTTAATATAACAGACATACACATCTGCTTTTCAAGAGCGTTAAATGGTCCTTTAAAATGAGACATTTAACCATCAGCCGCAATAAAAACTTTTAGCATGTTAAATTGAATCTTCTAAGTAGGTTTGGTCTGTTTTTGAGGAGCAAACCGGTCCAGACGTTCAATTGTAACACGTCATGAAGATAGATGAATAGTTTTCCATAAGTAGAATTCATAAATCACACTAATATACAAACCATACGGTTCACACTTCATATACCCGTCTGAAAATACCTTTAAGACTGGCACTGCCTGTTTATGCTGGTCTGGTGCTGGTGAGCAGGTCTTTTCAGAAGGGTCGTTCACTACAGAGTCGTACAGTTTAATGCTGATGTAGATGATCAGATGTAGTCAAGATTAACTTGAAGATTAATTGATTCACGTTGAGCGGTTGTAGTCATCTAACTGACCCGTGCATGAAGACATTAAGACTTAGTGAATGTAGATGGCACAGGAAGTGTGTGTGAACTGTTTCAGGTGATGAAGACTGGCACGCAGAGAATGTGAACGGCTCTCAGTTCCATGTTCTTAAAGGGTTGAAAGAAGGTTTGGTGTATAAAGTGCGTGTGGTGGCCAGAGGGCGTGATGATGAGACGCTCCATCACTCTGAAGAGCTGTTGATTAAGGTCCCAGGTGAGGACCAGCTGAGCATTATGGGACATGTGACAGTAGACTGGCAGCTGTGGTGCATGATGATGCGCATGAACACTGTGTTTGCATGAGTCTGTTTCACTTCATGGTGATCTGTGGATTTGTGCCCCGTCTTTGATTGCACAGCATGATTACATCCCATAATCAGAATGAGAACAGTTGTCCTTTATTGTTGTATGGATGTATGTCACTCCTGGTTGTATTTATGATCCATCTGTCTGAGAGTGATCGGGTGTATCCACACATACTCTACAGGCTGTATCGAATATTTACAGTGTTTTTCTGTTCATTAACGAGAGCCAGCAGATCAACTCCAGTAAGTTAATGAAGTAATGGGTAACACTTTTCAATAAAGTTTCATTAGTAAATGTGTTATACATAATTTATTAATCTTTGTTAGTGTTAGTTAATAAAATTACAGTTCTTCATTTTTAGTTTATTGTTAGTTCATTGTTAATTCATCGTTAGTTAATTGTTAATTAATTGTTAATTCATCGTTAGTTCATTGTTAACTAATTGTTAATTCATTGTTAGTTAATTGTTAGTTAATCGTTAATTCATCGTTAGTTAATTGTTAATTAATTGTTAATTCATCGTTAGTTAATTGTTAATTAATTGTTAATTCATCGTTAGTTAATTGTTAATTCATTGTTAGTTCATTGTTAGTTAATTGTTAATTCATTGTTAATTCATTGTTAGTTAATTGTTAATTCATCGTTAGTTCATTGTTAGTTAATTGTTAATTCATCGTTAGTTAATTGTTAATTAATTGTTAATTCATCGTTAGTTCATTGTTAATTCATTGTTAATTCATCATTAGTGAATTGTTAATTCATTGTTAATTCATCGTTAGTTAATTTTTAATTCATCGTTAGTTCATTGTTAGTTAATTGTTAATTCATCATTAGTTAATTGTTAATTAATTGTTAACTAATTGTTAATTCATTGTTAATTCATTGTTAGTTAATTGTTAATTCATTGTTAATTCATTGTTAACTAATTGTTAATTCATTGTTAATTCATTGTTAGTTAATTGTTAATTCATCGTTAGTTAATTTTTAGTTCATTGTTAGATCATAGTGCATTAACTAAAGTTAACTAACACAGCTTTTGATTTAAAAATGTATTAGTAAATGTTGAAATTAATGTTAAGATTTATAAATGCTTAATAAGTATTGCTCATTGTTATTTCATGTTAACTAATGTTAACAAATGGAACCTTGTTGTAAAGTGTTACCAGGTAATTATAATGACTAAGTTGTATCATTGCTGGTAAAGTTCTCAGTCTGATCACATTTGACGGTGCATTTTTGCAAACTGACATCGCGCTGTTCATGACACGTATCGCAGCGGCTCTGAGGTGAAATGTCCACTGTGTGGCGCTAAAAGCGAGTTTAATGTTCTCTCAAACAGATGAGGTTTATCAGGTCAATACTCAACAAAACTGACCTCTGACCCTAAACCTTAAACCTAAACCTGACCGATAGTGTCAGAAAGAGCAAACATGAGATGAAAAACACAACTAGTGTCATTTTGGACGGGTGTGCTCTTCAGGACTCGTACCCGCTCCTTTACATCACAAGTGCAACGCTCCATCAGTCGAGCACGATCTGATCACACTCGGACAAGCTTAGAAATGTAGTTGATCATGTGATGCAAACGTTAAAATGAGTCATGTGCTATGGTAAAAGTGTTTAGATGTCATAAGATAACACTGAGTGAGGAACAGGGTGAAAAGTGTTTATTAACTGATAATCTGCCGTTTAACTCGTGATTTATGTGAAAGTGAATAAAAGTAATTGTTGTAGTTGTAGCGCCTCTAGTGTTTCACCAGGAAACTGCTGCGATACGAACAATGAGACACATTAAAATCATTTAGCAGAAATGTAAGTATAATGATGAGGTTTTATGAGATCAGATTGCAAGTTCTTTATCAATGCTGTGTGAAGAAAGCCGTGACATGGACAGTTTTCATGTTTGGATGCTCTGATGTTAGAAGAGTTTGAGTCCTGTAATTTTAAACACAATTAAGGATTTGGACACTGAAGTCACACTTACTGTAAACGCGATTATTTCCAGCCAATTAAATGAGAGAGTTTAAAGGGGTCATGACAAAGGGAATCAAATTTTTCTTGATCTTTTGAAGGAATGATGAGTGTTTACTTGATGAGCTGGTGTAACGGCTGTTCTGTCTTTACAGTCGCACGGCTCATCGTCTTTCTAATCAATAAACTCTGTGCATGTGTGTGACTGTCACCCTCCTCTTCCTCAGCGATGGTGAGTCCTCAGGTTGATATCGCCACTCAGGGCTGGTTCATCGGTCTGATGTCAGCGATCGCTCTCCTCATCCTCATCCTGCTCATTGTCTGCTTCATCAAGAGGAATAAAGGCGGGAAATATCCAGGTGAGAGCGACACTTTCTATTCTGATGATGTCATCAAAGGAAAGAATATTAACCACCGTCCAATCAGATTTGAAAGGGTCAAATCAAGCCCCGCCCCACATCTGTTCTCACTGAGTACACTTGACCAGAAATGCATGACTTACAGAAGTCAAAGGTTGTTTTGTTGTTGTTGTTGTTGTGTCCAGGATGAAGATTTAACCATTGTATTTCTCGGACATTTGACGAGGTTTGTGTTTGTTTTGTGTGTCAGTGAAAGAGAAGGAAGATGCTCATGGAGATCCAGAGATTCAGCCCATGAAAGAAGATGACCTGACGTTTGGAGAGTACAGGTGAGAGACCTCTGACCTCTGACCTCTGACCCCAGCACACACTGATCTACAGATGAACATGGAGGAGTGAGAGTCGGCGCCGTTTTAATGGATTATAAGCAATTTACATCGATGAACTTTTAATATTTCTGCACAGCATCGTTGTTTACATCAGTAATGTTGTCTTGTTTTCAAGTAAACATCTAAACATCCTCAAAACAAGATGCATTTACTACAGAACTGCACGAGACTGTATATTAAGACACTGAGTAGAAGTATCTTGTTTTAAAGGAATATTCCGGGTTCAGTTCTCATTACAACACTACAGTCAATCAGTAATGTTGATTAACACACACATTACTTTTGATGAAATAATGTTTGTGTTAATGGACATTATGAACACGAGTAAAATACTGATTTATAAACGGGTGTTTTGCAGGACAATCCTGCACATGCTCAATAAGCTTCTGTATAATAATATGTGATTATCTGAAGAACTATAGCAATGAATAAAGTCTCTTCCTGCTTCTTCTGCACACACAGGACAAACATGTATGCACTTTACTGCTGTATAGAAATACTCTTTTCAGACATTCATAAAGTTATTTTCTGTTATATGTGGACTTTGTGTGCATTATTGCAATAGATTTGATCTGTATACTGTTCTCATGTCAAATATTGTGAATAATGTCGATTCTTAAGGATATAAAAGGATTTCTGGCTCTTAAATGATGTTTATATGTAACTGATGTGTTCATTTACAGTTCTCAAGTCTAGAAAATTGCTTTTGTGACCAGGACAGTGATAGATTTAGAAACGTACAAAAGTGTAAATCACTTTCACGAATCAGCCCCCAAATGTCGTCTCCCATCATGTTCCCGTTACACTGTCCTTGGTAGCGGCGTTCAAAGTCCAGTATATCCTGATGGAAGCGCTCGCCTTGCTCCTCCGAGTATGCTCCCATGTTCTCCTTGAGTTTATCAAGATGAGTGTCGAGGATATGGACTCTGAGAGACGTCCTGCAGCCTATTGTGCCTTAGTTCTTCACTAGAGTCTAAACCAGCTCCACATAGTTTTCGGCCTTGTGATTGCCCAGGAAGCCCCGAACCACTGTGACCAAATCTGTTCCAGGACGCTTTCTCCTTACTAGTGAGCTTCTTGGGGAATTCACAAGACTCCAGGATCAGGAAGACTCCGGCTTTGACCTTTGACAGCTTGGGAAGAAGTCTTGAAGGTACTTGAAGGCTGCCGACTCCTTATCTAGAGCTCTGACAGATTGTTCCATAAGGCCCAATTTGATGTGCAGTGGTGACATCAGCACCTTCCGGGGGTCCATCAGTGGCTCCCACTTGACGTTGTTCCTCCCCACAGAGAACTCCGTCCGCTATGGCCGGTCCTGCCTGTGGTAATGCGCCTTGGTGTCCCTGAAGTCCCAAAAATTAAAAGCATTTACAATTTTGAAATTGAACAATTGTCTTAACGTACAGAGTTGTTTTGCAGTGCTCGCAGGTGAAATGAGGTCTTGATCCCCGACGGATATGCCGAAATATGCCTTGTAGTCTCACACATCTTAGCAGATGCTTTCACTGAGTACTTTTGCACTCTTGTCTTGATAAATTGGCCGCAGACATGCTAACTGCATCTGCCGGATGCTTGAAGCCTCTTGATGCCATCTCAGAAAAATGCAGAAATGCATCCACTGTATTTATACTACTATTAATATTACTGGAAAGTTCTAGAAAGTTCTAGAAGTCACTCCAAGTTTACTCGGCACTGAATCTATCTGGAATGTTCTGGAAAATTGGTACATTTCAATATATCACTGTCCTAGTCACAAAAGCAAAGTTTGTGGGGAATAATAGACAGTTTCTAGACTTTTGAGGCATAAGCAATGAGGAAATAACACTTACTACCAGGAACCAAAATAATAAATATTTATTATTATTACAGAGAAACAGACAGTTTTTATTGATCATTGTACAGCACAAACTCGTCAGTTTATTGAGGATTTTCATCTTGTTTTCCAGTAAATCATTCTTAAAACAAGATGCAGTTTATTTACTGGAAAACTACAAGATATTTTAGAAAATATTTACGTAAATTAAGTATGATTTATGCTTGCCAGTGGTGTCCCAATAATCCACTAGATTTTCAGCATAAACAACAGCGTTATATGTCTCTTGATATCTGACAGGATTCTGCTCGTCAGGTCTTTATTCTTGTTTTAGGGACGTTTAGATATATTTAAGGAATTGTATTTGTGGTGTAACTTCACAGATGAGTTTACGACATTACAAAACATCCAGTGAAATGAAATGAGGGTGATGTCATGATTGTATTCACTGTAAACATATATGGACCTTTAAGTCCCACAGTGTCATGCATGAAGAAACATGAATATGAGGTCTGAACACTCTAACTCTAAATGTAATGTTGAAAATAATGTGACGTATATTGCGTACATCAGCTTTACATATGTGCGCTTCTTCCTTCAGGGGTTTATCGTCACATGTGAGCTGAACGTCACGCGTGTGACCGGCGCTGTAATTCCGTGTTAGTGTCGAGATCATGATCGATTTACTGTCAGTTTCAGTTCACCTGTGCAGTGAAGAAGCGCTCAGAAGTTCAGATATACCTGTTCTCTTTCAGTGTGAAACTCATGTGTGTTCTGTCTGTTATGGGTTCTGTATCGCTCAGATGTGGGCAGGTAAGATGGACTGACTGCATGTGAGAGACCGAATGAAACTTCAGGTGCCACTGGGAGAAAAATCAAACCTTCTGTACATCATTTCAGAATCACACTTCACTGTCACTCCTGAACCGTGAAGAGAGATCCCATCAAACATCTTCAGTCTGAACATTGACGAGCTGAACGATTTCAGCAGATGTTCACTGTTTATATAGAGTGAAAATTCAACATTCACTTATCTGGTTAGGTTAGGTTTGGGTTAGGTTAGATTAGTTTTGGGTTAGGTTAGGTTTGGGTTGGGTTGGGTTAGTTTAGGTTTGGGTTAGGTTAGGTTAGTTTTGGGTTAGGTTAGGTTTGTGTTAGGTTAGGTTAGGTTTGTGTTAGGTTAGGTTAGTTTTGTGTTAGGTTAGGTTTGTGTTAGGTTAGGTTAGGTTTGTGTTAGGTTAGGTTAGTTTTGGGTTAGGTTAGGTTTGGGTTGGATAAGGTTAGGTTAGGTTTGGGTTAGGTTAGGTTTGTGTTAGGTTAGGTTAGGTTTGTGTTAGGTTAGGTTAGGTTTGGGATAGGTTAGGTTAGGTTTGGGTTAGGTTAGGTTAGTTTTGGGTTAGGTTAGTTTTGGGTTAGGTTAGGTTTGGGTTAGGTTAGGTTAGTTTTGGGTTAGGTTAGGTTTGGGTTGGGTTAGGTTAGGTTAGGTTTGGGTTAGGTTAGGTTAGTTTTGGATTAGGTTAGGTTTGGGTTGGATTAGGTTAGGTTAGGTTTGGGATAGGTTAGGTTAGGTTTGGGTTAGGTTAGGATAGGTTTGTGTTAGGTTAGGTTAGGTTTGGGATAGGTTAGGTTAGGTTTGGGTTAGGTTAGGATAGGTTTGTGTTAGGTTAGGTTAGGTTTGGGATAGGTTAGGTTAGGTTTGGGTTAGGTTAGGTTTGGGATAGGTTAGTTTAGGTTTGGGATAGGTTAGGTTTGGGATAGGTTAGGTTAGGATAGGTTTGGGTTAGGTTAGGTTAGGTTTGGGTTAGGTTAGGATAGGTTTGGGATAGGTTAGTTTAGGTTTGGGATAGGTTAGGTTTGGGATAGGTTAGGTTAGGTTTGGGTTAGGTTAGGTTAGGTTTGGGTTAGGTTAGGATAGGTTTGGGATAGGTTAGTTTAGGTTTGGGATAGGTTAGTTTAGGTTTGGGTTAGGTTAGGTTAGGTTTGGGTTAGGTTAGGATAGGTTTGGGATAGGTTAGGTTAGGTTTGGGTTAGGTTAGGTTAGGTTTGGGATAGGTTAGGTTTGGGATAGGTTAGGTTAGGTTAGGTTTGGGTTAGATTAGGATAGGTTTGGGATAGGTTAGGTTAGGTTTGGGATAGGTTAGGTTTGGGTTAGGTTAGGTTAGGTTTGGGATAGGTTAGGTTAGGTTTGGGTTAGGTTAGGATAGGTTTGGGTTTGGTTAGATTAGGTTTGGGTTAGGTTAGGATAGGTTTGGGATAGGTTAGGTTTGGGTTAGGTTAGGTTTGTGTTAGGTTAGGATAGGTTTGGGTTAGGTTAGGATAGGTTTGGGTTAGGGTAGGTTAGGTTTGGGTTAGGTTAGGTTTGGGTTAGGTTAGGTTAGGTTTGGGATAGGTTAGTTTAGGTTTGGGTTAGGTTAGGTTAGGTTAGGTTTGGGTTAGGTTTGGGTTAGGTTAGGTTAGGTTAGGTTTGGGTTAGGTTAGGTTAGGTTTGGGTTAGGTTAGGATAGGTTTGGGATAGGTTAGGTTAGGTTTGGGTTAGGTTAGGATAGGTTTGGGTTAGGTTAGGATAGGTTTGGGTTAGGGTAGTTTGGGTTAGGTTAGGTTAGGTTTGGGATAGGTTAGGTTAGGTTTGGGTTAGGTTAGGTTAGGTTTGGGTTAGGTTAGGTTAGGTTTGGGATAGGTTAGGATAGGTTTGGGATAGGTTAGGTTAGGTTTGGGTTAGGTTAGGTTAGGTTTGTGTTAGGTTAGGATAGGTTTGGGTTAGGTTAGGATAGGTTTGGGTTAGGGTAGGTTAGGTTTGGGTTAGGTTAGGTTAGGTTTGGGATAGGTTAGTTTAGGTTTGGGTTAGGTTTGGGTTAGGTTAGGTTAGGTTTGGGTTAGGTTAGGTTAGGTTTGGGTTAGGTTAGGATAGGTTTGGGATAGGTTAGGTTAGGTTTGGGTTAGGTTAGGATAGGTTTGGGTTAGGTTAGGATAGGTTTGGGTTAGGGTAGGTTAGGTTTGGGTTAGGTTAGGTTTGGGATAGGTTAGGTTAGGTTTGGGTTAGGTTAGGTTAGGTTTGGGATAGGTTAGGATAGGTTTGGGATAGGTTAGGTTAGGTTTGGGTTAGGTTAGGATAGGTTTGGGTTAGGTTAGGTTAGGTTTGGGATAGGTTAGGATAGGTTTGGGATAGGTTAGGTTAGGTTTGGGTTAGGTTAGGATAGGTTTGGGTTAGGTTAGGATAGGTTTGGGTTAGGGTAGGTTAGGTTTGGGTTAGGTTAGGTTAGGTTTGGGTTAGGTTAGGTTAGGTTTGGGATAGGTTAGTTTAGGTTTGGGTTAGGTTAGGTTAGGTTTGGGTTAGGTTTGGGTTAGGTTAAGTTAAGTTAGGTTTGTGTTTGGTTAGGTTTGGGTTCGGTTTGGGTTGGGTTAGGTTAGGTTTGGGATGGGTTAGGTTTGGGTTAGGTTAGGTTAGGTTAGGTTAGGTTTGGGATAGGTGCGGTTTGGGTTAGATTAGGTTAGGTTTGGGTTAGGTTTGGGTTAGGTTAGGTTTGGGATAGGTGCGGTTTGGGTTAGATTAGGTTAGGTTTGGGTTAGGTTTGGGTTAGGTTAGGTTTGGGTTAGGTTTGGGTTTGGTTAGGTTTGGGTTCGGGTTGTGTTAGGTTTGGGTTAGGTTAAGGTTAGGTTAGGTTAGGTTTGGGATGGGTTAGGTTAGGTTAGGTTAGGTTTGGGTTAGGTTAGGTTTGTGTTAGGTTTGGGTTAGGTTAGGTTGGGTTTGGTTTTTGTTCGGTTAGGTTTGGGTTAGGTTAGGTTAAGGTTAGGTTTGGGTTAGGTTAGTTTTAGGTTAGATTAGTTTAGGTTTGGTTTGGTTTATGTTAGAGTTAGGTTAGGTTAGGTGAGGGTTATGTTTGGGTTAGACTGATAATGGTGTTCACGTAACACATTAACACAAGCTTTTTATCCTAAATTGACCTGCAGTCTCATCAATGGATGATGCACAATGTGTTGCACAAATCAAATATTTATTGTGCTTTTTGAGTAAATATTGCATAAATAAAACCGTTTAATTGTGCCAATAGTTATTTAGTATTCTCTTTTATCAAACATACTCACTAGATTATGATTTTGGATATTAAAACACATATCAGTCGAGAAATAGTGAGCGCATAACCAGTGTTGGGTGTAATCTGATTACAAATGTATCAGTTACTGTAATCTCAATCAGGCAATTTGTTTACACATACAATTGGAAAGTCATTGACAATTGTACAGTTACTGACTTCTATAATGAATTACTTTTAATTACATGAGTTACACATATTTGTAAAATAAGATTGATGTATAAAACATTTAAATTATTTATGTATATAGTCATATGCACATCTGTTTGCATTGTTGAAGGGTGTTTTGTGTGGAGGGACAAATTACTCAGAAATTAAATAAATATTAGAATATTTAATAAAATAGTTTCAAAGCAATAAAATTATTTAATGAATTATTAAATCACTAAACAAATGAATACATATCGATTTTATTTATTTTTAGCATTATCTTTGGGTTGATTTTTCATTTAAAGCATCATATCAGGCTCCTCGCTCAAAAACAATTTAATCGTTTAATAGTTTTTAACAGTTTCATTTCAACATAAATTTGATGATTTCATTATTTAATTTTGAGTAATCTGGCCCTCCATAGTGTGCAGGAAATATAAACATGATTTTGAAAGTGTTTCAGAAAGTTACTTTAAGTGAAGAAACTACTATCACTAGACGTAATCTGATTACAAGAGTAGAGAAGTAGTTTGTAGTGGATTATTTCACCTGATGTCTTCACATCGGGAGTTTGTGGTGAAGTGTGGACACATTTCCATCCATACATCATCATTCAGTTCAAGTCTTTCAGGCTGTTGTTGTTGTTGTTTACAGCTAATGTTTTTATTTTGCTACATTGAGTGTGTTTATATGTGCTGATGTAAATATCTCAAACAGAGTTCTGTTATCCGGGTCAGAAGCCGTTCGAGCAATACCGATCACGCTGCTCCAGTGACCCTCTGACCTCAACAGCAGGACAGTCTCATATAAACACAGTTTGGGTGTTGTGGCAGTTATCGGTGTACTGTTGTGCATGTAAACACACTCGATGTCACTAATATGATGATGTTTAATCTCTCATGTTCAGGCTTTATATTGACATTGCAATGAAACATGGCCTGTGCTTGTTATCATCTCTATATACGTTTCATTGAATAATTGATCTACAGTTGTGGCCTCAGAGAAACTCCACGTGACGCTAACGTGTGTAATCGTACATGTGACGCTGGGATGTTTCCTGCATGTCTGTGGCATTCACGTTCCATCTTGTGTCATGAAGTTTGATTTTGGTTTGACGCCCGTCATGGCATCGTCTGTAACGTCTGCATGTGGTTTTTCTCCTAGTGACGAGGATCATAAACCGCTGAAAGGGAGCCGAACGCCGTCCAGTGGAACCGTTAAACGAGGCGACAGTGACGACAGTTTAGTTGACTACGGCGACTCCGGGGACACGCAGTTCAACGAGGACGGATCGTTTATCGGACAGTATAGCGGGAAATCTGAGCGAGACACATCACGCGGGCACGAGAGCTCCGAGCCGCCCTCGCCCGTTAACGCCATGAATTCATTCGTGTAGCTTGGCGTGACGCAGCGGATGCAGATCTCCACGTGACTCTGCACACGGACTGATGACAGCGTTCTATTAGAGATGGAGCGGATCGCTCTGTAACACGTGACGATTGGAAGCGGACTTTGGACTTTTACACGCGATCGATGAGCGAACACACGATACTCCGGATTGATTTCCTGTATGCTTGGATTATACAAATGGTCAAATGTTCATCATTCAACCAGTGTTACTCAAAAGTAATCCATTACAAATAACTAGTTACTTCTCTAAAATCAGACTGTATCACTGATTCTTCATTGAAAAGTAATCTGATTACTAATAACTACAAAGTTACTTTCTAAATCATTTTCTGCTCAAGAAATTCACAATAATGTATTTTTTCCTCGTTCACTCATAAAAGAGTCGTTTATTAGTGACTCAAACACGTCAATGAGCAGAATTCATGCTTTCATGTATATTATATAAATATTATTTCGGAAATATGTGAAACCCAGTTATGTTCTAAAAATGATTGTAAGTCAGTAACTGTAACCTGATTACAAGTATTGAATATGTAATGCATTATACTACTTTTTGACTGAAGGTAAATAGATTATAGTTACTAATTACTTGTAATCGGATTACTGTATAAAACAGGTGTGTACTCCACTTCACCTCATATTTCATTTACAAACACACAAAATATTTTCTTACTGAGTATTTGTGTCTTATTTTCCAGAACACTCAAAATACAATTCTAATTTTAAGATTTACGCATTTTAATTTCATAACAAAACTCCATCAAATTGATTTGAATAATCTTTAATCAAATAAAGAAGACAAAAAACGATATATTGATTTTTTAAAAGCATTACAGAATTTTGCAATAAAACTGAAATCCGTAAATCGTTTCAAATAGAATAAAATATTTGTTAAAAATGATACAAATATCGAAACATTCTTAGAATCAAGATAAAATGTCGTAAGAAGCAGAAAGTCATAAAATAACCAAATGTGACAAACGTTGGTGGAGTTTATTGAAACTAACGGTCGACGGGAAACGAAACGTTCACTTGTTTCACTTTTAAATCAAGTTTGAACAGCAGAAACTTTATTACATTTGTTGAATGTCATTTTGCTTCTGGAGTAAATATATCCTGTTTTAAAGAGTTTTAGACATTTTTACAAGCAAAATAAATACATAAATAGTGTGTTGTGAAGCAGCATTAATCTGATCTGATTTAATGAACATCATTATTTAATCGGACATGATTACACAACATTCAGCTCATAATGCAAAATATCCATATTTCTATATTTATCTGTAGTATATTTCTGTTTAAAGCATTAGCATGGAATAATGCTTCATATTTACAACAGAATTCAGTAAATAACACAATTATCCATTCTGAGTGAATATATCCGTGCGTGCGGACGATAATCTGATATTACACACAATCATAAATCATAACAGCCTGTGATTGTAGAAGTGTCCGTCTGATTTCACAAGAGCATCATGACCTCTGTGTGAACCTGTGCAGTTTCCATAGCAACACAAACTCTTCCTGTCTGGTGCCGGTCGTCATGGAGATCTTGGCTGCTTTGTGCCTTTACTGTCAATCTGTCAATCAAACGCGTTGGAGTGCTGGAATATGAGATTGAATCTGAATTGTGTTTATTATTTCAATATTTTTAATGTTACAGTGTAGAGTTGATCTGAGAACAAGAAATGTTCAGCAGGAAATGATTGTTGCATACAGCAGATGTTGTGTTCATATGAGCTGGACATGAGGATATGAGATTATGATTTTGTTTTTTTCATAACTTGCATCAAGTTTGCATTTGGGAGGTTTTTGTAAAGATATTGTGTCACTTTTATTAATAAATGAGTTTGTTTGGGGTTTGAGGTGCAGGTCATGTGACCTGTGATGTGTGAAATATGAACATTTGCTGTAATTATTGTTTATAATCAGCTCATTTTTATATTTAACAGTATTTATCTGTTAGTTTAACACTCAATGATGTTATTAAATCTGCAGGTTTATTCATATTTCTGATCTTCATGATACAGACTGTAGTGAAGGTTATAAAGGGAAGTATTGAGCTGCAGGATTTGATTAAATCACACGAGGTTTATTTGATGATGTAAATATAAGACTGATAATAAAACAGAATAAAAGGATAAATGTCAATGTTCTACACGTGTGTTTATTTCTGTGTGTGAATCGTGACATCATGAGATCTCGGATCGTTTGATGAGCAATGTTTGAGACTCGTGAGATTATCTGACACTCTTGTTGTTCAGAGAGCGGATCATCTGTTTTACTGGCACAGACACACACCTTCTGTTCACTGAATGAATCATTGTATCCGGGTTCTTCATCACTTTCCTGCAGGATGATCATATGATGAAGATATCAGCATCGAAGAGTGTTTAAAATGATGTGTTTGATACACCGCTGACGGCACAAATAATGACTGTTTCTGAACACTCGTGCTGCTCTCAGTCTGCCGTCGTTTGCTCAAACTAATAATATATTAATACAGCTGGTCAGATTGTTCTCCTGTGAGCCTGTTTGCATTTTCCAGCCACACGTTCCCTCTGTAATGTGTTTTATAGTGACAGTTTGAGATATACGATTAACGACACTTTCACGCTTTGTTCTAGAACATAAATGACACAATCAGACCTTAAAACATCATTTTGGATCTTTTGTGTATTTTAAAAATGCATGTTGGTATCACAATGCTCATAAAGGACTACAACATCCAGGGCGTGTGGTGAGTCACTCCAGTCAGATCTCCTTAGCAACCAAATTGGCCCGGTTGCTAGGGTAGGTGGAGTCACATGGGGTAACCTTACATTTACATTTAGATTTATGCATTTGGCAGATGCTTTTATCCAAAGTGACTTACAGTGCACTTATTACAGGGACAATCCCCCCGGAGCAACTTGGAGTTAAGTGTCTTACTCAAGGACACAATGGTGGTGACTGTGGGGATCGAACCAGCAACCTTCTGATTACCAGTTATGAGCTTTAGCCCACTACACCACCACCACCTCCTTTTGGTCGCTTTAATGTGGTTCTCGCTCTTGGTGGGACGCGTGGTGAGTGACTCCAGTCAGGTCTCCTTAGCAACCAAATTGGCCCGGTTGCTAGGGAGGGTAGAGTCACATGGGGTAACCTCCTCGTGGACGCTATAATGTGGTTCTCGCTCTCAGTGGGGCGTGTGGTGAGTTGTGTGTGGATGCCGCGGAGAATAGCGTGAAGCCTCCACACGCACTATGATTCCGTGGTAATGTGTTCAACGAGTCACATGATGAGATGCGCGGATTGACGGTCTCAGACGTGGAGGCAACTGAGATTCGTCCTCCGCCACACGGATTGAGGCGAGTCACTACACCACCACGAGGACTTGGAGTGCATTGGGAATTGGGCGAAAAATAAATAAAGGACTACAACTACCATCAGTGGATGACTATCGTAGTCCTTATTTAGCGGGTTAGCAACACACATTTCTAAAAGACACAACAGCTTCAAAATCCTCATCTGAGGTGTGACGATGTGTCGTTTATGATCTAGAACAAAACATGAAAGTCTCTTCAAGTCATTTTCACCACAAATCTTATTTAATTCATCATTTCAGAATCACTCTTCTATAAATACTTCTGCATACAAAATGATGTCACGGCTGATCATCTCATTAAACACCTTTACAGGTAGTCCCGCCCCACACGCACACCATTGGTTGAGCCAGAGAAGTTCAGATGTCACTCAAATAAAAGTAACGATGTTGTGTACTCGTTACAGTGTATCCCTTCACTTTAACACGGAGATGTTTGTTCACACTTGAAGAATATCATGTGTATATCTGTGTATGTGATGTGCAGCGAGTCGAGACTCGATGAGAGTCGAGTGAATGAACGGACTGAACTGTGAATCAAACATCTCATGAAGAGGACGTGCTAGCGGTGAGTGTTTGTGATGATGACACGTGTGTGTTTCTGTCTTATATTCAGTATTCATGTGTGTATTGTGTGTTTCTGACCAGCTCTCACATGTTTAACGTGTTCTGTGTGTGTGAGATTTCAACAGTTCATGAATGAATCGTTCGTTTGAACCGAATCTTTTCAGTGAATCGGTTCACACTGACTCGAGTCTGCACTGAACCGTTTGATATATGATCACATCAACAGCATCATCATATCACAGAACTGCTTTATAACTTTACATGTTTCAAAGCTACTTTCTCTTTTTTTAATTCTATAATTTCATGATTCTTTATTATTTTAAAAATGTGCAATTTCTATTTTATTTATTTATTTTTGACAGTGTTCTTCTTAATCCAGGATTTATTGCATTTAATATTGCACTCAATCAAATACTTTTAAGATTTCAATTTTGCAACAAATTCATATTTAATTGAGAATTCTTAATAAAATAAAACTTAAATAATTAAATATATATATATATTGCAGTTGTGTCTGTCGCCATCTGGTGTCGGGGTGTGAGACTTCAGACATACATGATCGTCCATGCTTGAGTCCACACACGTGATATACACACATTATCTGTTGAACATCATAACTGTATTACTGATTTATAATTCATCTCTCCTGATTTAGTTTTTACACCGATTTGAAGGAAATCTCATTATTGTTGACATGCTTTTAATTGCACATCATTAAATATGTGCATGATTGCACACTCTGAGTTTAAGCATTAGATTCATTAAATTACTGCACAAACACTTGTGCTCTCGGTGTCGTAGCAACATCACATGAGAAATGACCTCTCCGCTGTGGTCTCGTCCAATCATGTTGCAGTACTTTCACTCTGATGAATGGAAAGAGATTCAGAATCACATTATAGCAGTGTTGACTGTTGCCATGCCAACACACCCCTGTCCCTCCCCCATCCCAAACAACTGCCCCACCCCCCACAACTCAATTACCCCCTTCCCCATTCTGCCCCTCCAGAGACGAGTGTGTGCGTGTGTGTGAGAGAGTGTGTTTGTGTGTGTGTGCGTGTGTGTGTGTGTGTGTGTGTGTGTGTGTGTGTGCGCGCGTTTCACCTCGACTTGACCTGATTCAAAGGCTCTGGTCTGTGACACAAACATCTTCCTCATCTTCAATAGCTGCTTATTTTAGAAAATAAAACAAATTTTATTATACACATTATATTATACATAATAAATATACAGTTGTGTGTAATGTCAGAGTCCACATTGAAAATCTGAAATTTAATTTCAGCACGAAAATCTAGTTTATTATTTAAAAAAAAAATAATGTTACAATGTAAAATGAAGAAATATTGAA
>JAVLUX010000040.1:610000-620000 GCA_032164185.1 Moxostoma hubbsi
ATCGATACTCACTAATGGAATGAAACGCACACACACGCACGCGCACGCACGCACACACACACTGCTGTGGTTAATTGAAAATGTGTGTGTGTAATTATACAGAACACAAAGAACGGCACAGATTAAGTCAATGTGTGTGTGCGCGTGCGTGTGTGTGTGTGTGCGCGTGCGTGTGTGTGTGTGCGTGTGTGTGCGTGTGTAAGTGTGCGCGTGCGTGCGTGTGTGTATGTGTGTGTGTGTGTGTGTGTGTGTAAGTGTGTGTGTGTGATTGTATGTCAGTGTGTGTGTGTGTGTGTGTGTGATTGTATGTCAGTGTGTGAGAGTGTGTGTGAGTGTGTGTGTGTGTGTGTGTGTATTATGAGATCACCAGAGTTTTACATTTACTGAAGACAATATGGTGGTGTTTGACACACTAAGGGTGGTTGCTATGTGGTTGCTATGTGGTTGCTAGGGTGTTCTGATGATATTCTGTTCTCTAGATTAGTCTTCAGTGTCTCCTGTGTGTATATTTGGACAAGCACTAGTTACAGTCTGAGTCAGAATAATTCAATCAGTCACACGTTCACAAACGTTTCAGTGTTCAGAAGAGAGCAAATATCTGCGAGTTGTGACACAGATTGAATTGTGGGTGTGTTTTGTGTAAGTGGGTTAATTTATCTTTGATATTGAAGGACAGAGCGGCTCATCGCACTATATTTAGTGTCTGTAATACGACGGAGCCTGAAGGGAGACGAGAGACTCATTTAGAAGCTGATTATAACGATCCTTTAATTCTCACTGTGATATACATTAAAACATTCAATACTGTCAGTTATGAACTGTCCTCAGACCTGTCACGATGATTAAATAACGTCTGATCATCACAAAGTCCAATCACATTTAATGCCCAAATAAGGGAATCTTAAGCCAATATCCTGTAACGCCATGTTATATATATATATATTATTATAATGTGTTTAAAACAAATATATGAGTTCAATAAACGAGTGTTCAGTTCCAAACACAAGCTGAAACTGCGGAATAATCCAGAAATGAATCCCATCAATCACACGTGATGTTATTCTTTGGGATGTGATCATTATCAAGAGTCCGAAGCGTTTATCCTCTGTGATCTCTGGCCAATTCCAGCAGGATTCCTCCTTTAAACGGAGCGAATGTCAAACCGTTTCCATGGTGTCAGGATGATGTCATGGGCATTATTCTTGTAAACTGATGCCCGCTTCATCTGGCATCCATACAGACACATTTGTGAAGTTTCCCATCAGAGATAATGTGCTGTTGCTGGACGTAAATATTTCCCTTCTGGTCATTATAAACACACATCTATTATGTAGCAGGAAATAGTCCGAGTGCTTATTCCTCTCTTGAATTCCTGTAACTTGAGCTCCGTTCCAAAACTCCGTGAGCTGCCTGTCTAAAGTGCATTTAAGGCATCATCTGTGCGCTTCCCACGCAAAACTCTCAGGCCACAACGCCACGTATAATCAGTTTATCTTTGAAAACTTCATGTTTTTTCAGGTACTTTATGATCTCGTTATCCAAAGTTTGCAGTAATGGAGGGTGTTTTTGAAAGTGTTGGAAAAATGTAATTCCGCTGACTATCACACCTGGAGTCGTGAGTTTGAATCAGGGCGTGCTGAGTGACTCCAGTCAGGTCTCCTTAGCAACCAAATTGGGCATGTTGCTAGGGAGGGTAGAGTCACATGGGGTAAACAAATTGGGCCGGTTGCTAGGGAGGGTTGAGTCACATGGGATAATCAAATTGGCCTGGTTGCTAGGGAGGGTAGAGTCACATAGGGTAACCAAATTGGCCTGGTTGCTAGGGAGGGTAGAGTCACATGGGGTAACCAAATTGGCCCGGTTGCTAGGGAGGGTAGAGTCACATGGGGTAACCAAATTGGCCTGGTTGCTAGGGAGGGTAGAGTCACATGGGGTAACCAAATTGGCCTGGTTGCTAGGGAGGGTAGAGTCACATGGGGTAACGAAATTGGCCTGGTTGCTAGGGAGGGTAGAGTCACATGGGGTAACGAAATTGGCCTGGTTGCTAGGGAGGGTAGAGTCACATGGGGTAACGAAATTGGCCTGGTTGCTAGGGAGGGTAGAGTCACATGGGGTAACATCCTCATGGTCACTATAATGTGGTTCTCGCTCTCGGTGGGGCGTGTGGTGAGTTGTGTGTGGACCGTGGAGAATAGTGAAGAGAAGTGTGAAGCCTCCACACACGTTGTCTCCACGGTAACATGCTTAACAAGTCACGTGATAAGATGCGCGGATTGATGTCTCGGGCACGGAGGCAACTGAGATTCATCCTCCATTATCTGGATTGAGGCAAGTCACTACACCACCACGAGGGAAAAAAAATAGTTTGAGTACTCGATGAGTAATTAGTCTGATTACATGATGAGTAATTAGTCCGATTATTCGATGGGAAATTAGTCCGATTACATGATGAGTAATTAGTCCGATTACATGATGAGTAATTAGTCCGATTACATGATGAGTAATTAGTCCGATTATTCGATGGGAAATTAGTCCGATTACATGATGAGTAATTAGTCCGATTATTCGATGGGAAATTAGTCCGATTACATGATGAGTAATTAGTCCGATTACATGATGAGTAATTAGTCCGATTACATGATGAGTAATTAGTCCGATTATTCGATGGGAAATTAGTCCGATTACATGATGAGTAATTAGTCCGATTACATGATGAGTAATTAGTCCGATTACATGATGAGTAATTAGTCCGATTACATGATGAGTAATTAGTCCGATTACATGATGAGTAATTAGTCCGATTATTCGATGGGTAATTAGTCCGATTACATGATGGGTAATTAGTCCGATTACATGATGGGTAATTAGTCCGATTACATGATGGGTAATTAGTCCGATTATTCGATGGGTAATTAGTCCGATTATTCGATGGGTAATTAGTCCAAGTACTAGATGAGTAATTGGTCCGATTACATGAGTAATTAGTCCGATTATTCGATGGGTAATTAGTCCGATTACATGATGGGTAATTAGTCCGAGTACTCGATGGGTAATTAGTCCGATTACATGATGAGTAATTAGTCCGATTACATGATGAGTAATTAGTCCGAGTACTCATGTACACAAAATGCCCATCCCTATTAGATATACGGTCAGAAGTCAGCTTTGAGCCAATCACGAAGCTCTGACACAGATGACACTGTTACTCCACCGTTTAACGCCTGTGACTCGGGATTGGACAGATTGTGAAAATAAGTGCAACAAGTTAAAATGATTCTGTTACTCGTGATAAAATATTTCAATGTTCACAGGACCAAAAACTCTCTGATAAATGACGTCATGGAGTTTAACAGCATTCGGTGTGTGAAACAGAAAAAGATTAAACTTGTTGTGGGATTAGAAGAAAATCTGGCACATGTAACTGCAGTTTAACGTGTTTCATGTGTGAAAGTTGCTATAGACAGCACATCATCTGGGGCGCCTGTAGCTCTAATTGGCCACTAATCGCAGGGTTGGTGGTTTGATTCCTGGCCCATACGACTCCACATGCAGAAGTGTCCTTGGGCAAGACACTGAACCCCAAGTTGCTCCCAATGGCAGACTGGCACCTTACATGCAGCTCTGCCATCATTGGTGTGTGCGTGCGTGTGTGCGTGTGTGAGTGTGTGCGCGTGTGTGTGAGTGTGTGTGTGTGTGTGAGTATGGGTGAATGAGAGTGTAAAGTTTATAAAGGTGCTATATAAGTGCAGATCATGTACCATCATCTCGCTGTGGGTGTGTAACACACGTGTTTATACATGACAGAAGTTTCGCTTGTACACGGAGCTGTGAGGGAGGTAATAATCAGATGTCCTTGAGTGAGTGTGTGAGTTGAGGAGTTCTGCTCCTTGACCTTACGTGTGTTAGATGACATGTCAAACGCAGTTAATAACACGTGAGTGATTGCAGGACGGTCCCAGCGAGGAGAACGAGCTCTTTACAGGTTTAAAGCTTCGTTCTGCCCGTCTGCTGGCCTTGGGCGGCTAAATTGTTTTGGGATCGATGGTTTCCTCTCATGATGACTCTAACACCGAGAGTAAATGCACTGAAGTGCACAAATGCATCACTGGTTAAAGAGCAGGAAACAGTGAACTAATACCGTGTGTGTTCAGGAACACGTCTAATACACACAAACACACTCTCTCAGCGCTGCTGTTGCAGTAAGTGTGTGTGTTTACAGGGTTTGCTGCTCTGTTCTTCATGCACATCGGCCTCCAGATACTGTCACACAATTGAGGATATGTTTGGATTGTGAAGCCCCTGTAGAGATTTACAGGCAGTTTATCACATCTGTTGTATGACTTAAAGATGGATGCACATTGTGTTTGTGGTAATATGTGTAAGAACTGATTGAAATCATCTTGACACAATAGAGAACAACAATCTGGTTCCACAAGTGAAAAGTTGATTCGTTTCCTCCACTGGTGAAGTGATTATTAATGAGCCGTTATAAACGTTTAACGGCAGATCTACCGTGAGCTCTGATGTGGTTAATCGATGATGTACTGAATGCTTCTGTTGAGGTCACTAGAACTACATTACCCATAATGCTAACGGGAGATCTACCAATCAGAGAATCACATCAAAAGGGCTCCGCCCTCTCCCATGATGCACTGGGAATGATGCAATCGCTGTCCTTGCACTGATACATTTGTGTATATCTGTATGTTTTGCAATTAAATTTTAAATATGTTGTTTCTATATTAATACTGAACAACTATATATTAGTTTTTATATTTTTTTATTCGGTTCCATCATTCGTAATGCTTCGCTGGATTGTAGTTCATTCCCTCTTTAACCCCCTGAGACCCGAGCGTGACTGTTGTTGTGCATTTTCCATTTCCCTTTTTTATTTGTAACTAGTAGCAACAAATAAACATGCAAAAAAAACTATTTTTTTTCTAGAGCAAATAGTTTTCGTATAAATGTCCACTTGTGTGGACAGCGGGACGAAGTTGTACAATTTTAAATAATACAATTTTTTTCCAGGAGTGTTGATTATTCATGTTTTCATCATATATGTACTGACTGTCATTATAAATAACATGTTTTTTAACTTTTGAGGGAATTCAGTCCTAATTTCCACATATGTGGACGTCATGTTTATCAGCGCGCTGATGCATGAAAAATTAACAGATTTTTTAAAGCGGCGTATCAAACGAAACTAGAGACTCTCCTCTTTACAACCAAACAGGGTTCAGTCCGAAAACTTGTAGAAGCGCTTCACATAAATCAATGTCACACGTGTGACAGACGTTTAACCCTTAAATGATCATATAGAGTCTAGATCAGAATCATTACTTTGCTGTTCAAAACAAATGATGCGTCCAAACCTCCGTTAGTAACTCAAACATGTCACTTTAGAGATAGTATCACGGCTTGTGCTGTTTCTAACAAGTCGGATTGGATAAACAAGGATGTGAGAGAGAGACCGAGAGAGAGAGAGAGAGAGAGACAGAGAGAGTGCGATCAGCTCTTGCCACTCCAATCAGAGATGCTGTCAGCTTTCTCAATGGAAAAATAGCGTCCAAGCGGGGGTATTCCTCTCTATTTCGTGGTAGCCGTGCAAGAGTCGTTCACTATAGAAACATCGATGTCCTCCGCCATTTTAAACAGTGTGTATCCAATGTGGAAACTCGGTAAGCACTTGAGTTGTGTAATAAATACGCGTACCACACTTTGAGAACCACTGATGTAATGTATTTCTAAGATATTTAATAAGAATAAACGTAAGACAGGACTTGATTAAATTACATGTGGACGTCTCAATGACGTCAGATGCAAAGAAAAGTCATTTTAAAGCTTCATTAATCATGTTCATATATAAAGATGACTCGTGCTGAATTATCCCAGCATGCTTTTAAATGATGATGATGACTCAAGCGTTTAACCTCAGAAACACGAGCTGTGTGGACGTCTGATGCTGCAGTTTCTCTCATCATTTAAAACAAACATTCATCTAAACATCGCCTCAAATGCAGGAATATATTCTATTATTATATACAGATTCACAGTTTTACTTCAGATTTATATATCTCAGCTCATCTGGAGTGATGTTCTCTTAAAGGGACCGTTCACACAAACATGACAATCCTCTCATCATCATTTACTCATCCTCATGATGTTCCAGATATCAGCAGAACACAAATGAAGAAAAACAGAAGAATATCTCGGCTCACTTGCATTTTAAGGTTACCCCATGTGACTCTACCCTCCCTAGCAACCGGCCCAATTTGGTTACCCCATGTGACTCTACCCTCCCTAGCAACCGGCCCAATTTGGTTACCCCATGTGACTCTACCCTCCCTAGCAACCGGGCCAATTTGGTTACCCCATGTGACTCTACCCTCCCTAGCAACCGGGCCAATTTGGTTGCTAAGCAGACCTGACTGGAGTCACTCGGCACGCCCTGGATTCAAACTCACGACTCCAGGTGTGATAGTCAGCTGCAATACTCTCTGAGATACCCGGAGCACCAGCCTGTTGTATTAGTATTTATTTATTGTCCCTTATTAATTTCACAGTTATTGAATATTGTTATTTACATAAGCTAAATAGCGTATATCATTAATGAAATGACATATGGTATTTTAATGGGGATATCATTTATTACAGCTGAGAGTTACACGAGCAGACGGTTTGAATATCATCCGTAGCTGTTTAACATTTCTGTGTTTACATCTGAAGGCTGTTTATTGGCTCACTTCAGCTACACATCACGTTACGGAGAGTTTACGACCTGCTAGTGAAGTCCTGCCTTAACAACAGCTGGTGGAAATCAAGCACTGACTTAGTTACAAACTAACTATTAGTGTGAACTTTACGTCCCAATTAATGTGAGAGCTTACACCCCGCTGCTGCAGCCGACCCGGCCTGTGGGGAGCTGTCCATGGTGCTGAAAGAACACGACGTGTGATTCAACATAAACTTGCAGTCGTTTCTCACACAATCCACAAGCAAAATATGTCATTACTGCTGCTAATATGAGGGAATTGTTGAAGCTGTTTTTATGTCAGCTGGTTCACATAATGCTCTTCAGAGCCGAACAGTAGTTCCCGAATAATGGCATTGCTCCAGTGTCTAATACGGGATTGTTTGGATTATTTCTGTGCTGAGCTGATGATGCTGAAACTGCACATAATGCATTGAAGAGGACGTCCAAAAACACCATGTTGATGAACACCAAGTTGCATCTTTGCTTTTTCTCTCTCTTATGTGTTTTTAGGGGGGGGGACGGCCCCCACAGTCATTCTTAAGGGTGCCGCTGTATGTACTGGATCATTCTGATTATTGATTAGTATTGATCACAGAGGAAGTGCCCTCAGAAAGAGTCGAGTGACTGTATCTGCCCTGCATGAGACGCTCTGAAACATCACTTGATGATTCTTCTCGTTAGTGAGCGTGAGCGTGATCAGCTGCAGGTTCTGCAGGTTTCCCACATGAACATCTGACGCTGTTATATAAAGTATGTGGATGTTTGCTGGTATTATATGATGTTCTCTGATGTTTAGTCACTGAAAGCCGCTGTTGTTCTTCACTCGTCTGTGATGTGGGAGATTCTGCATGATCTTATCTGCGTCTCATTGATCTGATCAACCGTCTCTTTAATCAGCTTTAATGTCCAGGACATCAGGAGGTCATCTGACAGAGGACATTTGAGACAGTGATCTCGATCTCACGGTCAGTTAATGCAGATGCATCTGGAACAGGGAATTGTCCACGTCGATGAAGCTCATATGAACATTGTCATTAAGTGTGTTTGTGTACATGTGTGCGCTGTAATCACGTGTGTTTGTGTACATGTGTGCGCTGTAATCGCGTGTGTTTGTGCACGTGTGTGTGCTGTAATCGCGTGTGTTTGTGCACGTGTGTGTGCTGTAATCGCGTGTGTTTGTGCACGTGTGTGTGCTGTAATCGCGTGTGTTTGTGCACGTGTGTGTGCTGTAATCGCGTGTGTTTGTGCACGTGTGTGTGCTGTAATCGCGTGTGTTTGTGCACGTGTGTGTGCTGTAATCGCGTGTGTTTGTGCACGTGTGTGTGCTGTAATCGCGTGTTTGTGCACGTGTGTGTGCTGTAATCGCGTGTGTTTGTGCACATGTGTGTGCTGTAATCACGTGTGTTTTTGCACATGTGTGTGCTGTAATCGCGTGTGTTTGTGCACGTGTGTGCGCTGTAATCGCGTGTGTTTGTGCACGTGTGTGCGCTGTAATCGCGTGTTTGTCTACGTGTGTGCGCTGTAATCGCGTGTGTTTGTCTACGTGTGTGCGCTGTAATCGCGTGTGTTTGTGCACGTGTGTGCGCTGTAATCGCGTGTTTGTCTACGTGTGTGCGCTGTAATCGCGTGTGTTTGTCTACGTGTGTGCGCTGTAATCGCGTGGGTTTGTGCACGTGTGTGCGCTGTAATCGCGTGTGTTTGTGCACATGTGTGCGCTGTAATCGCGTGTGTTTGTCTACGTGTGTGCGCTGTAATCGCGTGGGTTTGTGCACGTGTGTGCGCTGTAATCGCGTGGGTTTGTGTAGATGTAATGTGTGATGTATGTAATATATTACACTGATGTTATAATTGGATGCAAATGTTTTATTGATTTATTTCCCTCAAATCATTCCACATCCGTGTTTGAAGCTCCTGATCAGAAGAGACGGGATTGATTTACTATAATTCAGTATTTTCGGTTTCATCATTTATTTCAGGATGTTTAGTTGTTGAGTTTGATGATCACACACACAACAAACTTCAGTGATCGTCGCCTATACATGTGTGTGTGTGTGTGTGTGTGTGTGTGTGTGTGTGTGAGTGTGTGTGAGTGTATATGTGTGTGTGTGTGTGTGTGTGTGTGTGTGTGTGTATATATGAGTGTGTGAGTGTATATGAGTGTGTGTGTGTGTGTGTATATATGAGTGTGTGAGTGTATATGAGTGTGTGTGTGTGTGTGTGTGAGTGTATATGTGTGTAGAGTGTGTGTGTGTGTGTAGTGTGTGTGTGTGTGTGTGTGTGTGTGTGTGTGTGTGTGAGTGTATATGTGTGTAGAGTGTGTGTGTGTGTAGTGTGTGTGTGTGTGTGTGTGTGTGAGTGTATATATGTGTGTGTGTGTATACATGTGTGTGTGTGTGTGTAGTGTGTGTGTATATATGAGTGTGTGAGTGTATATGTGTGTGTGTGTGTGTGTGAGTGTATATGTGTGTAGTGTGTGTAGTGTGTGTGTGTGTGTGTGTGTGTCAGCACAACATGTACAGAGGTTTATGAGTAAAAAAAGAAACACTATTTGCTAATGGGGTCTGTGTCCTTAAAGTGCCCTCAATAGACAAGATCACTACACACTTTAGTAATGTTGATTAATGGTGTAATCCACTAATGGTTCAGTCCACTGATCTCTGACAAACATTAGACTGATATGAGTTATTAATGTGATATATAAAGAGCAGTGTGACTCATGTTATCATTATATATTTAACCACAGCACATGCACAAAACTTCACTTCATAAATGTTCTTTTAGCGTGTGCTGTTTAACATTCACTTCACGTGTTCCGTTTGACACGAGTGACCTCACTTACTCTAGTGCCGCCTGCACAGTTTGACACGTGTGTTTGACCCATGATGCATTGTGAGTGCAGCTTTCTGTGTCTGGGTATTAACTGTGTAATGTGAGTCCCTCGAGGAGTTCTCGTGGAGTTTGAAGGTTCGAGTCGTGTTCAGACTTCATTAGTGTGAGTGCTGAAGTTCTCTGGAGATGTGGGAGGAGTTTAGGAGATTAAATCGTCCCCGTCTGTCCCGAGCGCTCTCAGCAGGGATGCGTCTTCAATAGCTCGCCCACATTAGAGCCACTGTCGAACCGTCCCGGGAATTCATCTGATGATAGGGCTCTGATCCCCTCCGCTCATTTATTTGGGAGACAATGGACACGGTGGATTTGGGACAGTTGGCAGCACACACACACTTTTAAAGAGTGTTTAGATTAGTG
>JAVLUX010000040.1:625000-632500 GCA_032164185.1 Moxostoma hubbsi
CACACAATACACACACACAAGCACACACATGCATCCCCCCCTTTTCACACACACATTTGTATGTTAATAGTTGAAATGCTAGAAAACCTGAATATACGGCTGTCTGAATAGAAGTGTTGCTAAGAAACCAACAACAGGCGGTTAAAATCCCTGCTGCGTGTCTGTGTGTGTGTGTGTGTGTGTGTGTGTGTGTGTGTGTGTGTGTGTGTGTGTGTGAATCTGTTTTGGGTGTGTAATTCAATTTTCATGCTTCCATCTTCTAAGATAAAGAGATTTAAATTCAGTTATTGTGCTAATATGTGGATGTAAGTCATTTATATTTCATTTTCTTGATGTTTTAATGGTTATACTGAACCAGCAGTGTAAAGATTTAATCATATATATAATGTAAATCATGATGAATGTCTTTCTGTCTGTGTGATGAAGGGTTAGTTTCAGTATTTTGTAACAGAATAAGTGGTTGCTGTAAGTAAAACAACAGATTGTCAAACTATGTCAGTGAGGGTGTTTATGTGCACAACAATACAATTAAACTCCAGAAAATCAGCTTAATTAGAAAATCTGACAAAGCGAGAAATCCTTGTTTACATGACGTGTGTGTGTGTGTGTGTGTGTGTGTGTGTGTGTGTGTGTGTGTGTGTGTTATTCTCTGATCAACTCTTGCACACATTAGATAAGCTGGATACATGCATCACTATAATTATTCTTAAGCTGTTTGTGACATTGATAAATGAAAGCCACTTAATGCATTTACACACGTTCTCTAATTACGGAGCATAATTAGTATAAAAATGTGCATGTCAATGTGCTCAGTGAGCCATACAGTGTCCACAGATGGATTTCCTTAAACTGTAAACACTGTGTCTCTGTGGCACTATGAAAAAGTTTATTTTGAGTGACCCGCTTAGACCCGCCCCAACCATATACTCAGCCAATGGCGTGGGTTGTGGGTGGAGCTTTGTCTGTCTTTGATCAACTGCAGAGGGAGGGGGGGCATGTTCAGAAAGCTGATTTAACTCTTTCACACGTATGATCAAACCGGTGCGATTGTGCCAGTCTGGGCTCAGACGTGTACGGTCAAACCGGAGCGATTGTGCCAGTCTGGGCTCAGACGTGTACGGTCAAACCGGCGCGATTGTGCCAGTCTGGGCTCAGACGCGTACGGTCAAACCGGCGCGATTGTGCCAGTCTGGGCTCAGACGCGTACGGTCAAACAGGTGCGATTGTGCCAGTCTGGGCTCAGACGCGTACGGTCAATCAGGTGCGATTGTGCCAGTCTGGGCTCAGACGCGTACGGTCAATCAGGTGCGATTGTGCCAGTCTGGGCTCAGACGCGTACGGTCAAACAGGTGCGATTGTGCCAGTCTGGGCTCTTGCTCTCGTCTTTATAAAGCAGCTGTTGTCTGTCATATTCTCAGATCGAGTCTGTGTGTTTGACTGTTTTACTCGTGACACTGATGATGATGATGATGATGATGATGATTGAGACTGCTCTTCATCTCCTCAGCACCAGATGTCAATCACTCCTGTCACAACTTGTCAGAAAGATGTGGCAGTGCCCGTGGGTACTTCTGGTGATTGCTGATTTTAAATAGTCTCTAGATGACTTCAGATAAGAGTCGACAGTTCAAGATGTCCGTCATGTGACATATTTCCAAGACTAACAGGATCGCTGGACGGGATGTTGAACGTTGGACTGATTGGAGGCTGTAAAGTGTCTCTATATGACAGGCGGTTGAACAATAAGAGGACTTGATGATGTCAGCTGAAATCAAAGTCGATTTAGAAGTTTTAGATATTAGTTTCATTTCAAATAAGACCAAGAACATGTATGATAAATTAAATATTCAATTTGTATTTCTTCTTCTTCTTTAATCCTGTCTGTCAACATTGACCAGTACAAGAGTGTGTAGATGTGTTACAGATGTGTTACAGATGTGTTACAGATGTGTTACAGACGTGTTGTTCTGTGTGTTTGTGGTTTCAGTGTATCTGGACTCGTGCTCATGTGTGCAGATCTTCATTAAATCACGATGACAGCGGCGCTTCATCTCAGAGTCATGCGGCCCGTCACGTCACTGCTGCTCGCCGTCTCAATCACGCTCTCATTGAACGGTGAGTGTACTAGTGTCACAAAACCAGCCACTATCACAGACACATCAAAGGACCTGAAACAGAAGCGTGCATGTAGAATGTGTGTGGACACACGTGTGTTGATCTGATGTTGTTTGGTCTCTTTCAGTGTGGTTGGTGTGTGGAGAGTTTCCAGGAGTGTTTGGTGGTGAGTATGACTGTTTCTGACACATTATATGAGGACAGTATGTTTCCACGGTGATTTAAACACTGCTGTAGAAGCACATGTGATGTTCAGTGAGCGTGTGCTGATGGTTCTGTTCCTCTGGGTTTCTCTCATGTGATTATGAGAGAGCAGAACATTAAAGGATCTCCACACGTCTCCCCGACGAATCATTTCCATGTTCAGACCCCAGATCACCCCCCCACCCGTTCACCATCAAAGCCTTGAGAGCCCAGCGTGTTGTTTGGCAGACGAATGCGTTTAGTGTTTCCTGTAGGACCTTTGATGTCTGTGCAGTTCATTACAGCTACAGACAGTTTACAACAAACCTCCAGCGAATATATAATATGAACTGATTCAGCCAGACTTATTTACCTGCTCTATAGTGTGCACTAATGAGGTGTGTTTGTGTGTGTGTGAGAATGTGAGTGTGTGTGTGTGTGTGTGTGTGTGTGTGTGTGAGTGTGTGTGTGAGTGAGCATGTGTGTGTGTGTGTGTGTGTGTGTGTGTGTGTGTGTGTGTTTGAGTGAGTGTGTGTGTTTGAGTGTGTGTGTGTGTGTGTGTGTGTGTGTGTGTGTGTAAATGTTACATTGACACTGATCTGTTCTTACATCATTTGTCTGCTGTTAAACTCACTGTGATGATATTAATGAAGTGTGAATCATTAATGAGCGTTAAACATCATTAACTGCAGATATGATGATGTTTGAGGATTCGTGTCATATCACATGAGATTTCTGCAGTAATGAAGCTCAGACGTGTGACTGTAATATTTATAACGGTATCATTCATTATATTACACGTATGAGCTCCACACATTGTGATCATGCACATATATGTGTGATTGATCATGTTATGTATGAATGTTTGATGAAGAATCATGTGACTTTTGTCTGTCTGTCTGTATCTGTCTCTCTCTCCTCACACAGACAGACAGACGTGTGTGATGCTCATGAATTATTCACATGTTATATTCTGTTGTCACTGTAAGTGGGTCAAAGGGTCACGTGGAGGTCGTCTGATCACATGGAG
This sequence comes from Moxostoma hubbsi, assembly GCA_032164185.1. Taxonomy (NCBI): domain Eukaryota; kingdom Metazoa; phylum Chordata; class Actinopteri; order Cypriniformes; family Catostomidae; genus Moxostoma; species Moxostoma hubbsi. Next base: position 628,329 of record JAVLUX010000040.1, read on the forward strand.
TGTTCATATGAAAGCTCAGTATATCAAACATAAACACTGTTTTTGTCATTTATAATTATTCAATTCATTATTACATGTTATTCAGTGAAGTATTGATGATTTCAGTCATTTCTTTATGCTCATAAACATACGCTTCATATTCTATATGCAAATTAAATATCAGCCTTTTTGTCTTTTAGATTTAATCTCATTTAATTAGGCGAAATGTGACATGGACGTGTTTTCGTATACAACTCATGCATTAATGATGCAGTATTATATGTGTGTGACTGTGTGACTGTATCTGTGTGTGCGTGTGTGTGTGTGACTGTATCTGTGTGTGCGTGTGTGTGTGTGACTGTATCTGTGTGTGCGTGTGTGTGTGTGTGTGACTGTATCTGTGTGTGCGTGTGTGTGACTGTATCTGTTTGTGTGAGTGAGAGTGTGTGTGACTGTATCTGTTTGTGTGAGTGAGAGTGTGTGTGACTGTATCTGCGTGTGTGACTGTATCTGCGTGTGTGACTGTATCTGCGTGTGTGACTGAGAGTGTGTGTGTGACTGTATCTGCGTGTGTGAGTGAGAGTGTGTGTGTGACTGTATCTGCGTGTGTGAGTGAGAGTGTGTGTGTGAGTGAGAGTGTGTGTGTGTGACTGTATCTGCGTGTGTGAGTGAGAGTGTGTGTGTGACTCTATCTGCGTGTGTGAGTGAGAGTGAGTGTGACTGTATCTGCGTGTGTGTGTGAGAGTGTGTGTGTGTGACTGTATCTGTGTGTGTGAGTGAGAGTGTGTGTGTGACTGTATCTGCGTGTGTGTGTGAGTGAGAGTGAGTGTGACTGTATCTGCGTGTGTGAGTGAGAGTGTGTGTGTGACTGTATCTGCGTGTGTGACTGTATCTGCGTGTGTGACTGTATCTGCGTGTGTGACTGTATCTGCGTGTGTGACTGTATCTGCGTGTGTGAGTGAGAGTGAGTGTGACTGTATCTGCGTGTGTGAGTGAGAGTGTGTGTGTGACTGTATCTGCGTGTGTGACTGTATCTGCGTGTGTGACTGTATCTGCGTGTGTGAGTGAGAGTGTGTGTGACTGTATCTGCGTGTGCGAGTGAGAGTGTGTGTGTGACTGTATCTGCGTGTGCGAGTGAGAGTGTGTGTGACTGTATCTGCGTGTGCGAGTGAGAGTGTGTGTGACTGTATCTGTGTGTGTGAGTGAGAGTGTGTGTGTGACTGTATCTGCATGTGTGTGTGAGTGAGAGTGTGTGTGTGACTGTATCTGTGTGTGTGTGTGAGTGAGAGTGAGTGTGTGACTGTATCTGCGTGTGTGACTGTATCTGCGTGTGTGAGTGAGAGTGTGTGTGACTGTATCTGCGTGTGTGACTGTATCTGCGTGTGTGAGTGAGAGTGAGTGTGACTGTATCTGCGTGTGTGAGTGAGAGTGTGTGTGTGACTGTATCTGCGTGTGTGACTGTATCTGCGTGTGTGACTGTATCTGCGTGTGCGAGTGAGAGTGTGTGTGACTGTATCTGCGTGTGCGAGTGAGAGTGTGTGTGACTGTATCTGCGTGTGCGAGTGAGAGTGTGTGTGACTGTATCTGCGTGTGCGAGTGAGAGTGTGTGTGACTGTATCTGCGTGTGCGAGTGAGAGTGTGTGTGACTGTATCTGCGTGTGCGAGTGAGAGTGTGTGTGACTGTATCTGCGTGTGTGACTGAGTGTGTGTGACTGTATCTGCGTGTGTGACTGAGTGTGTGTGACTGTATCTGCGTGTGTGACTGTATCTGCGTGTGTGACTGAGAGTGTGTGTGACTGTATCTGCGTGTGTGAGTGAGAGTGTGTGTGACTGTATCTGCGTGTGTGACTGAGTGTGTGTGACTGTATCTGCGTGTGTGACTGTATCTGAGTGTGTGACTGAGAGTGTGTGTGACTGTATCTGCGTGTGTGACTGAGAGTGTGTGTGACTGTATCTGCGTGTGTGAGTGAGAGTGTGTGTGACTGTATCTGCGTGTGTGAGTGAGAGTGTGTGTGACTGTATCTGCGTGTGTGACTGTATCTGCGTGTGTGAGTGAGAGTGTGTGTGTGACTGTATCTGCGTGTGTGAGTGAGAGTGTGTGTGTGACTGTATCTGCGTGTGTGAGTGAGAGTGTGTGTGTGACTGTATCTGCGTGTGTGAGTGAGAGTGTGTGTGTGTGACTGTATCTGCGTGTGTGAGTGAGAGTGTGTGTGACTGTATCTGCGTGTGTGACTGTATCTGCGTGTGTGAGTGAGAGTGTGTGTGACTGTATCTGCGTGTGTGACTGTATCTGCGTGTGTGAGTGAGAGTGAGTGTGACTGTATCTGCGTGTGTGAGTGAGAGTGTGTGTGTGTGACTGTATCTGCGTGTGTGACTGTATCTGCGTGTGTGACTGTATCTGCGTGTGTGAGTGAGAGTGAGTGTGACTGTATCTGCGTGTGTGAGTGAGAGTGAGTGTGACTGTATCTGCGTGTGTGAGTGAGAGTGTGTGTGTGTGACTGTATCTGCGTGTGTGACTGTATCTGCGTGTGTGACTGTATCTGCGTGTGAGTGAGTGTGTGTGACTGTATCTGCGTGTGTGACTGTATCTGCGTGTGTGAGTGAGAGTGTGTGTGACTGTATCTGCGTGTGTGACTGTATCTGCGTGTGTGAGTGAGAGTGTGTGTGACTGTATCTGCGTGTGTGACTGTATCTGCGTGTGTGAGTGAGAGTGAGTGTGACTGTATCTGCGTGTGTGAGTGAGAGTGTGTGTGACTGTATCTGCGTGTGTGAGTGAGAGTGTGTGTGACTGTATCTGCATGTGAGACTGAGAGTGTGTGTGACTGTATCTGCGTGTGTGAGTGAGAGTGTGTGTGACTGTATCTGCGTGTGTGAGTGAGAGTGAGTGTGACTGTATCTGAGAGTGTGTGTGTGACTGTATCTGCGTGTGTGACTGTATCTGCGTGTGCGAGTGAGAGTGTGTGTGACTGTATCTGCGTGTGCGAGTGAGAGTGTGTGTGACTGTATCTGCGTGTGCGAGTGAGAGTGTGTGTGACTGTATCTGCGTGTGCGAGTGAGAGTGTGTGTGACTGTATCTGCGTGTGTGACTGAGTGTGTGTGACTGTATCTGCGTGTGTGACTGAGTGTGTGTGACTGAGAGTGTGTGTGACTGTATCTGCGTGTGTGAGTGAGAGTGTGTGTGACTGTATCTGCGTGTGTGACTGTATCTGCGTGTGTGACTGAGAGTGTGTGTGACTGTATCTGCGTGTGTGAGTGAGAGTGTGTGTGTGACTGTATCTGCGTGTGTGAGTGAGAGTGTGTGTGTGACTGTATCTGCGTGTGTGTGTGACTGTATCTGCGTGTGTGAGTGAGAGTGTGTGTGTGTGACTGTATCTGCGTGTGTGACTGTATCTGCGTGTGTGAGTGAGAGTGTGTGTGTGTGACTGTATCTGCGTGTGTGACTGTATCTGCGTGTGTGAGTGAGAGTGTGTGTGACTGTATCTGCGTGTGTGACTGTATCTGCGTGTGTGACTGAGAGTGTGTGTGACTGTATCTGCGTGTGTGAGTGAGAGTGTGTGTGTGACTGTATCTGCGTGTGTGAGTGAGAGTGTGTGTGTGACTGTATCTGCGTGTGTGTGTGACTGTATCTGCGTGTGTGAGTGAGAGTGTGTGTGTGTGACTGTATCTGCGTGTGTGAGTGAGAGTGTGTGTGACTGTATCTGCGTGTGTGACTGTATCTGCGTGTGTGAGTGAGAGTGTGTGTGACTGTATCTGCGTGTGTGACTGTATCTGCGTGTGTGAGTGAGAGTGAGTGTGACTGTATCTGCGTGTGAGTGAGAGTGTGTGTGTGTGACTGTATCTGCGTGTGTGACTGTATCTGCGTGTGTGACTGTATCTGCGTGTGTGAGTGAGAGTGAGTGTGACTGTATCTGCGTGTGTGAGTGAGAGTGTGTGTGTGACTGTATCTGCGTTTGTGAGAGTGTGTGTGTGACTGTATCTGCGTGTGTGACTGTATCTGCGTGTGAGTGAGAGTGTGTGTGACTGTATCTGCGTGTGTGACTGTATCTGCGTGTGTGAGTGAGAGTGTGTGTGACTGTATCTGCGTGTGTGACTGTATCTGCGTGTGTGAGTGAGAGTGTGTGTGACTGTATCTGCGTGTGTGACTGTATCTGCGTGTGTGAGTGAGAGTGAGTGTGACTGTATCTGCGTGTGTG